>CM057244.1:18647043-18704933 GCA_029931835.1 Etheostoma nigrum | reverse complement strand
TATTCATTTTTCAGACTACTTTCGTTTCTATTTGTCCAATTAGAAACTACGTTCACGTCACCCGAACGCTACACCTTCATGTATCCCCTGTTTGAAATACACTACCCTTCATCTGATTCACCAGACTACTTTCGTTTCTATTTGTCCAATTAGAAACTACGTTCACCCTCCGGATCCTACACCTTCATGTATTTCTCTTTAATACACTACCCTTCATCTGAAATATATACAGACTACTTTCATTTCTATGTCCCAATGTAGAAACTACGTTCATAATCCAGACGTTACACCTTCATGTATCTTACTTTAAATACACTACCCTTCATCTGAAATATATACAGACTACTTTCATTTCTATGTCCCAATGTAGAAACTACGTTCACGTCTTATTGGAGGCTACACCTTCATGTATTCCCTCTTTGAAATACATTACCCTTCATCTGGTTTACTAACTACTTGCAAGTACTACGTTTTCAAACTTAAACTATATGTTACACATTAAAATTTAAAACTTTTTCACACATCAACATCTTATCAAATTTGTCAATTTTAGCAACTAGGATACAGGCACGTTCCACATTCAGATTTTGTACATGTCCAATGCTGCAGATTTGATATTAACAGGTTCTGCTTTACCTTTCCTTTGTGCCCGGGCTGAATGTGGAGACGCATCTCGTCCTAGTTGTTCACTCACTCAAGGATGGGTCCGTGCCTTCCTCGAGCCCCACGTTCGGGCGCCAAATTGTTGGAGCTAAATCCTGCTCCATTCTCAGGGTTCATTCAATTAGTAGTCAAAATCTTAGATGTTGAAATGTGAATCCATTTTATTACATAGGATATCCTAGAGACAAATGCAGAGTCAACCTAACACGGCTCTCCACCAATTTGTCTGACTCTGTGGCTCTCAGACCCCCAGTATTATCTCACAAAGGGTGGGGTCTTGTGCTTATTCCTTATCTTTTATTTGGGATGTGACTGAGGGTTTATGACCCTCAGGACTTGCAAAGCAACAGAGCAGTTGGGCCATAAAGAGTGACTGAAACCAGAGACAGGGTGTCTCTAACATCATCAATTCAACTTCAGACACATTTGTAGAGCTGGGTTAAAACAAAATGTAACAGAACATCTTATATTATAAAACAGAAGTATTGCAAAACAACTTAATGTAACAAACAACAAACTATAAACTTATAACAACAAACTTAATGCATGACCCACATGTCTTCCTTTATGTTGAAATAATGCTTTTACCTTTTAGCTTGAATGTATAATGCAAATCACACACAATGTTTAAGCACATATAAAATTTTAAATTCCAACACATATTTGGATCATTTCAATTAAACAATTCTACCTATCCTTTGAGAGAACATATCTTTGTAGCAGTGAACACAACCAACCAAACAAATACAGACAGAAATATTGATTGAAGAATAACTTTAAAAGAAAATGAGAAGACAGGCTGATTTAATTTTATTAAACATTAGGCAGCCAAATGGAATTTCAAGGAGATGCAAAGTACAGTTTATGTGAATCATTTTCATTACAAGTGTGTCTGCGTCTTTGCCACATGCCGAAACCTTTAATCTGATCGTCCCTGTGCCAATGACACAAGACAGGTGGATGAGCTAGAAAATTAGGATTCTGGGAAATGATTGAAGAACCAGGGATGAAGATGAAAATAAGAAATCCATTAAGGATCAGACAGAAAAGTCTCAGTTAAACAAGAGTAGAGGATGTGACTCATATAGCGCGGTAGTGTCCAGTATAAGCCTTTAAAGCTCAAATGTGAAGCACCAAGCTGTCTGCGTCTTCCCTTTGATGCTCCAGGTGTGTGATACCATCAAATGAGTCATCAGTCCCATTTCATTACAATGTTATTAATATTATCTCTGTTGACCCACAAAAAAAACATAATCTACTGTATGTGACGTTCAAGATCTGAAATGTCTTCTTTTGTTCACAAAAATCCCCCTTTGAAGAAAATACAAGCAAATACTAGATATACAGGTAGATGAAGGGGTGATTTATTCATAATGGTCTCTAATTATGTGGATTTTTTTAGGCAGTTGTTTTCTCTCTCAAAACCTCAACAAACAAACCAGAGCTATCTACATGGTCGGATAGTAATGATACATATGATTAACAATTTCAACTTTTTTATGCTTTTAGTCTACAGAAATAAACAAAAGCACACACTTATGAAGTAATCTGCTGGTTGGATTAGAGCCACACTTTTTTGTGTCCTTTGCTTTTCATGTGGATTTCCCCCGTGTTATTGACATCCACACATGGGGGAAAAATACACATTTACCAGGCCTGACTATCATCATCCTGACAGAAACCTTCTGTTCTTAAAACAAAAAAAACTAAAATGCACACAGCTTTTATTCACATTTTATTACCTGGTTAGAACATTTTCACTGTTCAGTTTTTGTCATAGAGATATTTGATCACCTGTACATGCAAAAAAACATTTGACCTAAATCATAAAAACGTTCAAGAGATAATACTGTTTTCAATGGGAGGATAAAGACCTTAATTTAAACTGGGAAGCTTTGAGAAATATTATAGTTCATAAATTAAGTTGCAGCTTCAACAGCTGTTACTCAGGACATTTACATACAGTGTTATCTTGTTTGGCGTAGAGAAGCTACAGCTGATCTTTAGTTAGGCGTGCTGAGACCACAGAAACCGATCACAGCGCTCGAGCATTGTCTGGATCATCGCTCTGAAAACAGAAAACAAGAGAAATCGTATTACATACAAACATACATTCTTGAGGACTGCAAAGCAGTCCCTGGACTCATTTCAGACCACTGTCACGCACTCCAAACCAGTGAAATACCTCTCAAACAATTTATTCTGCTCTCTCACCCTGACCCACCTCTGCCTCTTCTCAGTGACTCTCAGCAGCTCACAGACTAGTTCGGAGCGTGGCGAAAGGACCAGCTGCACTCCACATTCCTCCAGGACGGCCATGGCGCGGTCAGGCCCGGCTGTCCGAGCCAGCATCAGGGTCAGGTTCTCTGGGCTGATCTTTCCACCACAATCTGCTGAGCCGTTGGACCAGCTACTTCCATTCACACCTGTGACCTGCTCTGAGACTACCTCGCTGCTGCACCGCTGAGATAACTGGATCAAGAGCTTCCACTCTTCCAAGGTCTGAGGCTTAACATCTGGAAAATAACAGAGGAACAATACAGACATTAGACTATGATAGTGTCTTTTTTCTTTTCATTATTTATGGCAAATAACTTTCAAGCCAGCGTCATTTAATTTGAGTGAGTTTTATTTGAGTGATTGCAAGAGAAGCCACTCCAATGAGTGCGGACAGTGTAATTAAGGAACTAGTAATACTTCTACTACTACTACTACTACTACTACTACTACTACTAAGGTTGTATCACCTGGATGTCTACAGATGTACAGCATAACTACACACTGAGTGCAAAAAAAAGATGAACCATTGTTTGGTTCAACAGTCAGTGGAATTCTGAAAGCCAAACTGGTTCTGAATATTTCTTTTAAAAAGATTTTATAGGTTTGTGTGATTTTGTCTGCCCTGTCTAGATAGATGTTCATAAATTGTTTAATATAAATTAGCTGTAATGTTTGCAGTCTTATAACCTGTGTTGTGTTATGATACAGTGGGCAGTTACGTTCTGTACTACTAAAGTATCATGTGTATGTACACTGAATTTTGACATAGTGGACATGGTTTTTAACATCACTGTTATGAACTCTCCTCTTGGCCCATGAAATATTAAAATTCTGCTTCTGCCTTAAAGTTTTACCATCAGCGTCCTCCAACAGGCTGAAGTCATCCAGCTGACAGATGGTGGAGAATGCTTCTGTGCGATGCTGCAGCTCACAGCAGAGGTAAATGTAGCCTGTCCAATACCTGCATACACGCATTATACAGAAGTTACATATGACAATGTAAACTCATTAATATAAACAGCAAAAACAAAAAAAAAAAGACTGCTGAGAAGTACCCGTGACTGCGGCAAGTCTCCGCCATCTTCTGCTTGGAAGACAGGTCTGCAGGAAGACGGATCAGGAGAGATAGGAGGCGTCCATAACCCCAGCTGAAACAATGAGAATGCCATCTGCGGGAGGAGTCACATGAATTCAGTTACATTTATTTATACTTGACTTTCACTTTATTTTTTGACCTTGTTGTGGCCTAAATAGAATTCAGAAGTGAACCAGGATAGTAGCTAAAATTCTAATCCATTCAGGCATATGTTTTGGTTTCTAGCCTCAAACTGAAAATCTTCTGGGCCTTTAAGTAAATTAATCTTATTTTGAATGTATTCCCACACTAACAGAACCAGACCTGGGCTGTCCATCAGAAGTCAAAGTATCACAGTGTTGAGGGGCATCGTGGGTAAGTGCAAGCTCCAGCCAATCCTGTCTCAGAGATTCTGGTTCAAGAAGGGACTGCAAAAATGACAATCTAGAGGAAGTAATCAGTGTACAAATTTAGCAACAAGGGGAGTCTTTTTTTGTCTTTTACAAATAGATGAAACTAAAGACGTACCTGTCTTCCTCAGTTTGGGATTGTACCAGATTATCCAGGTATGCAAGGAAGTGGCTTTGCTGAGCCATGGTCATTACATCAGCAGGAGTTATGGTAGGATAGAACTGAGTAAACGAGCGTACAGCCGCCTCCCCGTGCTTCTCATACAGCCTGCATAATAACATAGCAAACTTACTTTACAAGGTCCATCAAAACTATGCTGACCAGAAAGAAATACAAGTACTGACCTGTGTAAGTGAGCGAGTAGAGGAGGTGCACTCCAAGGCTGCAGCTCTTTCAGACTGCGCAGTGATCTCAGCAAATCACCTCTCTGAATAACCTCCACAACCTTACTGGACTGAGTGAGCTCTACAGAGAACGACAAAAAAAGATGATTTTCCAAATAATTTTAAGATATTAGAAATTATTTAAATGTTTAGTTACTAGATGAGGTCTGGAACGTATAAGTATTAGAGTTGGATATGGTTGCATAAAAATGTTCTCTAGGTTTTAAAAATGGTTAAATGATGAATTAATGCTTTTTATCATTGAAAGGGAACAGATTTTAATCTCTGAAACATTGAGAGATATTAAAATTAAGGTCTTTTCTTTTACTAATATGTCGAAATGTGATCCAGGTTTAAAATGTATTTTTTATTTTCAAATAGCAGAAGTGCACTATTTTGTTTAGGTGTGTCTGAAAATAAACAACAGGAATGAAAATAAATAAACCAGACATTTGAAGAGAAGGTTCTGACCTAGCATGGCCTCAGTGAAGGAGCTCTGCACCTCCGGCTGCTCCTGATAACACAGCAGACACATTCTTCTCACACGCTCTTGATCCAGCAGAAAGAAGTAGCTGCGCAGGAAAGTTGTGCACCCCAGTGCTTGTTCATTCTCCTGGTTTCTAAAGCAGCTTAGTTCTATGTATAACGTTGCTAGCTGGGTGAGATTAGACAGGAGATCCAATGGTAAAGGTTTGGGAGACACCACTCGAACAGGATTTGGAGGGCTCCCATCTGAAACTTCAGGTTCCTTTTCAGAAGAGTTACACTGGTCCTCTTTTTCTCCGAGCTCAGGACACTCTTTTCTCTTCTCCTCTGTGATGCTCTCTGTTGGTTCTCTTGATGAGAAGGAAGACTCCTCTTGTTGCTCTGAGCAGGTGTTTAGATAATCCCACCTCTCCTCTTCTGGTCCATCCACATTTGAATCCCCCGCAGCAGCTGACCCATGCTCTTCAGGTCCGAGTATTCGCTCCAGCACCGCCAGCCACTCCAGTAGAGCTTCTCTCAGGCAGACTGGATCTAGCAACACCAAAGGATCTTGGATCTGGGAGCTGAAGTTGAGAAAATGTGAGTATGTAAGTTCAGTTTCTACTAAATGGCTGTGAAATCTTGCAGTTGAATTCTATCAAAACTGTTTTAAAGCACTTACATAGCTCGCTCTGTCGCTGATCGAAGTTCCTGCATGTTGGCCTCTGTGTTAGGCATTTCATCATAAACTCTGTGACGACAAACATGTATAAAATTCACTGGTTTCTGATTTAACTATTAAGTCCAGCTATTAGGCCAAAATATGGCCTAATAAGACAAACAAAAGAAGAAATGAGTGGGGACTTATTTCTGTACAGCAGCTTTTATATGTCTGTACTTACTCATTGTCCATTTCCTCTGAGTATGGAGCTGTGGCCGACATTTCGGCCTGTCCGCCCTCTCTGAATTCAGGCCGCTGCCAGAGCTCAGAGTTCATCTGGAGGGTGTTGATCTTCTCTGTTGTCTTCTTAACAAAACTAGAAACACTGAAAAACACAAAAATTGAATAATAAAAACAACCTTTTACCAATGATATGGGTTTACAATCTAACAACTAGAAAGGAAAACAGAACTACAAACATGTTCATATGAAAAATAACTGAGTCTGATGCTTTAAAATGAAACCCACCACATGCATCTACACAGATGAAAAATACCAATTAAAAAAAACTATGTGGTGAGTCTTCAGTGGAAAAGGGAAGTAAGCCGTTTAAAAGCACAGCTGCACTTGAATAATTATAGTTATTGTAGTTTCAATCCACAAATAATTTCATCACTGTTGAATAAAACCTAAAGCTATCTAACATGACAACGTAATGTCTTCATGGCTGCTGTGACACATTCTTGTATTAAAAGCTGTTAGCATGTTTGTCCTTTATTTCTCTGGATGTTCACCTGTCTTTGACGGCCTGCAATGCGATGCGAGGGGGTTTGGGACGGAATGAAAGGGGGAGGTGGAACTGCAGGCCTTGCTCAGATCGTTCAGCTTCTATACGCTCACTGATCTGTGGATCTGAATGAAGATGGGGGCAAGAGCCAGAGGACAAACACAGATGGATGGTGTACTGAAGCGGAATGAGGAAAGGCAGGACATAATGCAAGCTGATGGAGCAAAGGTGCCAGACACCACTATAGAGAAAACATAAATTAAATAGTGCACAGTGAAAAATAAAAAACCAGAACCATAATGGTGATATATGTGTGATACAATGGAACAGACAAGACACTTGATATTAACAGCTTGGCAAAGTGAAGATTGTATTTGTTAATCATGTCAGCAATAATTCAGCTCAGCAACACTATTGATTGAATGACTTTGTGTTTTATAAATCAAGGCAAACATACAAGACAGTATCAGAAAAAGATGACATATGATCATTATGACAACAGAGATAAAGTCAAAGAGTAAAATTATTGTCAGGTTTATACTGAAAAAACTTTTAGCGGCTAGAGATTCTCCTAATTACAAATAACTTTTTTGGCATTATCCCTTTGTGTTTTTGTTATTTTTATTCAGGTATTTTAATAGAGCGGTAGATATAAAACTGCAAAACTGAAAATAACTTCACTCTCTTTTCACATTGAACTCAGCAGAGGCAGAAAAGGAGTTTGTTCCTGCTATGTAATGTGTATAAATACATATTTACATTTACACACACACAATATACAAAAGAAGAGAGTCAGAAAGAGACAAAAACAGAAGAGTGAACAAAGAAACAACAGTGTGAACAACAGTGTGTGTAAGTGGTTTGCTGTGGTTGCTGTTCTAGCATTTAATCAGAATCAAATAATCAAAAATATCTTAATAATCAAGCCTTAAATTTTTGCAGCGATTTTTTTGTGTGATGTCTAAATACATTAAAATTGTAAAAATAAAGCCCCTGCCTTGTTCAACTGAATTCCATTTGATAATTGTTATATTACTACTACTACTTATAATTGTTAATATTAGGAACTATTATATTAAGCTTTTAAAACTACCTGTTTATTCATAAAATTTAAATTAGTCACCCTAAGGAGGCAGTATTGACAAAAAAAAAAAGTGACAGCATTTGTTCACTTGGCAGCTGACAATCTCTTACCGTGATCCACCTGATCATCCTCCTGCACAAAACTGAACTCTTTGAGCCGCTCCTCCTCTGACATGGACTGATTGATGAGGGAGCTTGTTTCCTCATCAGACTGACTTCCTCTGCGGCTGATCACACGATAGATTCCACAGTCCAGGACGTTGAAGCTCTCCTGGATATTTGTTGCATGTGCATATGGATTTATAGAAGCTCCGTGCTTTAGTTACAATAGGCTCATATCATTTAAAATGTACTGGATGAGCAGTATTCAAAGCATGTATTTGTCTGATGTGGATTTATTCTACATGCAGTGTTGCAACCATAGATATAGAACAATATTTTTCTATATCTATGGTTGCAACCTGCTTATCCTCACCAACCAACCAATTTAATGTAATGCCACAGAGAAACTTGTTTTTATCAACTAAATGGTATCCATAGCAATGGGTCACACAGAAAAGTAAAAAAAATGGAAGCGGGATGCATATCATCTACAGTTATGGTGATCACCATTTACAGAAAGTTACTTTAACTTACATGTGAGGAGATGCTACTTCTACGGCTGCTGCAGGCGGAGTCCAGAGGTTCTAGTTTAGTGATGACTTCCTCCAACTGGCCAGTCAGGTCCAGGTGTGTACTGGAGCTGAGCTGGGACCTGAGATGTTCAAGGCGGTCGATGGGAATTGATTTCCTGGCCTGAATTGAACAGGAATGATGAACAAGGCTGTCAGTACTGCTGTATCATCACAAATCTAGATCTAGATATAGATTCCTGATTTCTAAAATGCTTGATTTACTTAAATCTAAATTTAACCAGTAGCATGCACATTTCACATTTGGTTTTCACCATCTGCACAAACCCAGACTCAGTGAGGACATATGGTGCATCAGTATGTTTAATACAAACTACTATGCTCTGTAAAGTCAGGTTATGCATGTGTTGTGTTAAGAAGATCATGATGTTTACTACTGAGGTAATCGCTTTTTACCTATGTGTTGAAAAAATAATAATAAACAAATAATAATACTCTTAAAAGGAGCCATATCTAGCACCTGCACATTTTTGCTTTTTTTGATGTTCAGGCCATTCAAGGTGAACCTCCTCAGGTTTACAGGTAGATTGTGTTTATTGTTGGTATAAAGGAAGTCAGAAACTTGTATGAACAGCTTAGCCCAGATAAGACTGGAATCTACACTGTACACAAAAAACAAAACCAGTTAGCACGGCAGTGGCAGCCATCTTACCCTGCTGGTGGTGATCGCGTGCTGGAACATACAGCAGACCACAGCAGCTAGAGGCCAGGACTCCCTCCGTAGCAGACGCTCAACACAGCGCTCAGCAGATAAAAGGGAGAGGTGGGACAGACGTCCGCTGCCATGGAGACAGAAGAGCTCATTGCGGTAGACTGCAATATCAACCAAGTCTGCAAAACCAGAAAACAGGTTGGGTCCATTCACAGTAAATCAAACAGGAACAAAAGGTCTATATGATCAATGCTAACATGGTTTAATATTATAATCCTTTCCTTGTTAAAAATAATAATAATAATAATAATAATAATAATGACTAGTGGTCCTTTGTTCACATATTTACAGCAGTTTTCATGAATAAACAGTTTGCTGCTAAACTACTCCAAAGGACCGCTACTAGTATTTTGGGAGGAAACAACACAAACACACCTTTGACTTCAGTCCACAAAAGCACTTGTCCGTTCTGAGGTGTGAAGACATAAATAGCGGAATCAGTCCAGGTTAGCAAGTTCTGGTCTCTACACAAAAAATAAAGTGTACAGTTACAGAAGAGACAGACTCATCTGCAGTTATTATTTAATAATAATGGGATGTTTTGTTTGATGTTATCTGTAATCAAGATATTGCCTCTTATTGACTAATGTGCATATGATAAAAAATATTGACAAGCCTAACAACTCAGATAATCAAATATCCAGTATAAATTGTATCTAACATTACCCAAAATAAAGCAGTTTAGGGAAGGCAATTGACTGGGGGCTCTTCTGCTCTGGGTTGTAATGTGGCTCATCTCTGCAGGTAACAGGGGAACAAATAACATATTCAAACACAAAAGACAAATTAAGAGGTTAGCCTTTTAAAAGGAGACTATTTAAAAGTAGGAACAGTAAGTACTTGTAAGTGATGAGAGGTAGAGAAGGACAGGCCAGTGGCTGTTTGAATTGATGGGTGCTTAGAACCTCGCCGTTAAAACTGGCCTCCCATATTCGAGACCCCGGCCGGGCAGAGTACAGCAGTGGCGGCTGACCAACTAATAACCCCCTGTTCTGAGGGAAAAAACACGCTCCATACTCCCCATCCCGCTCCTTATTTCCAACACGCCAGAACTTCTCCCTGAAGGCAGGTAAAGACAGAAATATACACCACTGCTGAAAGTTCAGACATTATTTTCAGGAGTAAGCATGATGATTAACATTAAGAACATTTTTGACAAAGCCCAATTTAATTAACATTTTCTTCAAGTTAGTACTGTATGTCTACCATTGGGATAAAAAAAGGACACTTTAGTAAAGACAATATTTACCAATATGAAGGCATTAACAAGGGCCCTCTGAGGGTATCTCCCCCTAAAGAGAAGTAGCCATGTTGGTACTCACCTCTCTGTGTCACAGAGGTAGCAGCGGCTCAACGAAGACACCAGCAAGCGGCCATCTTGGTACCCAAGCTGAACCACTCTGGAGTCCACAGTGGTGACGGTCTGAACAGGGAAGATAACGAATGCTGACCCCTAGACACAAAGAAAACAATATCTAGTATAAAATATGTAAACAATTGTCCATTAAGAGGACTGGAACACAGCTGCGAGTGACAGCGGATCACTTTGATGGGCCACAAAAAGCGTAAGAAACAAAAACAAACTCTCAGCCAGTAATTACAGGCATATTTCTTAAGAGTTTTTTCAATAGTGCACTAACTAGAAAGTGCCTTAACCTTTTCAAAAGCCTTAGACTTCTCTTTATTAATCCTTTTGGGATGACTCCCGCGAGGAAATTGAAAGTTCCAGCAGCAGTTTTAGCAAGAAAAAAGAAATAAAAAATAGATAAAAAAAGACAGTATAAATACAACAAAATAACAATAATAATAACAACAATAAGAACATTCATCAAGTAAACAAAGAAAAGACCATAAATTATTATTAAAGTGTCAGTGTTGAGTCCAGTGTTAAAATTATAAAGTGACCAGGTGACAGAGAAATTCGTTTTTATAAGGGACTTATTAGACAATTCTCTGTAGTAGTGTCTTAGAATATTATATCTTGCATGCTTAAATTGATACATTCATATTCATATTCATATTCATATTCATATCATAATCACTGCCTTTCATATTCATATCATAATCACTGCTTTCATGCTTATCATATATCCATAGCTTGCTTTACGTATATTCATGTATGCTTTATGTTTTATGCACATTTAACCAACTATGTTTTCCTTAAAGCACCGCCATAAAGTCTACTCTGTTGTAAATCCTTTAGATAGTCTTAGTTTCGAGGTCAGGCACTCTGCCCTCCTTTTTCTGTGTAGGCATAAACCAAACACCAGATGCTTTAGACTCAACAACTGTAAATCTTTGTGTGTGTGTGTGCTTCAATAAAAAGCCTATGCTTTTTGTAACTAGGTGTCTGTTCCGCGGAAGCAATACTGGCAGGCAGATTGCTCTCACGGAGCTCTCCCTTTTGCAAAAGCTTTTTAACTACACATTTTGCCGTCTGCGTCCCGTTTCTTTGCTTGACCATGTTTATTTAGTAAGATAAAGTGTCCTGAACCTGACACCAGGTGTGAATTTAAGTCCAGGTGTGCATGTATGTATGTCTGTATGTGTACTGTATGAATGCATGAATGTATGTATGGTCCTCTCTGCCCTATTTCCTCCTCCCCCTTAGTGAGGAGTTGTATAGTCTGATGGCATGAGGGACAAAAGAGTCCTTGAGTCTGTTGGTCCGGCACTTGGGAAGGAGCAACCTTCCACTGAACCGGCTACTCTGGGTGCTGATGATGTTCATAAATAAACATTATTATTGAGGAAACAAAACATTTCCACTGTGAATCAGCAGTCACTACCTTGCCCAGCTTGGAGGATCCTGCACGTAGAAAGGACACCTTGCCTCCTGTGTCCCCGACAAAAACTCTCAGTGCACTGGTGTCCCAGCAGAGTGCAGTGATGGCCTGACCTCTGTGTTCCCAGGACGCACTGACTCTCTCTGGACGCCCCCGTCGCTCCAGCTGCAGCTCCCACACCACCACAAGACCCTGACTGGAGCAGGAACAAACGATGTGAACAACACAGGCAACACAAATAAACACAGCAAAATGTAGGTGATTTCTTGACTTCATGGAGACTCTAACCTTGTTGCAACAGCAATAAAGTCTTCATCATGAGGGCAACACGCCACTTGAGTAATAGATCCCTCCTGAACAAGAGTGCATGATAGGTTAGAAGTTAAAAAGAAATGAGGAGAAACCAACACTTACAAACAATGTATTGCTTATTATATGTAGCTGTATCATTTAACAATAGGACAATGGGCCCTCAGTCACAGCTTACCTTGTGAGTAAGGATGAGTCTTTGTTTCCAGCCCTCTTTCTGGATCAGGTGCAACCCTCCTGCTGATGTTCCTAATGCGAGCCACTTCCTTGACACTGCCAGACAAGTACACTGTAACACAGAATACAAAAACTTTACTCATCTGTAAATGTACTGTAGATCGTACAAAGTTTTGTTGATATCATGCTGTTATTTGCGTTCATAGTGTAGCCACCTCTTCTAAGAGTTAGACAAACTGATGTTTTAATTGGCTGGATATTTTTTGGCCTTTAAAGTCTATTGTAGCAGCTGTTTTGATCAATGTTTGGCAAGCACAATGTAAATGAGATACATAATTAATAATAAATAAGTAGTAATTTTTCACCCTGTAGTACATTAAATACATTAAATAATAAGCTACTATAACCATCTATGTGTGGTTTCATTATAAGACTAACTCGGACATGTGATGGTGAAACCTACCTTGAGCCTGCCGGAGTCTAAACGGAGAGCAGACAGAAGTGGATCAAGGCAGTCAAACTCTGCCAGAACATAACTGTTGTTCTCTGGCACAACTGGTATCAGAGGCATCTTCACTGGTGATCCTCTACAACTGAGAAAGAATGAGACAGTCAGCAAAGAATGAAAAAAAAAATGTGAGGGACTTCAGGAGTTACTATTCTGTTTCCTCGCATACCACGGTCCTAAACCACATGGCAGGCATCATATGACTTTTAGTAGTGTACCTACCCTCTCAAATTGACCAGTGATGACTCCACTTAATACCATCTCCACCCTGGTGTAATTTATCATTTCTAGTTTACCATAAGTGTTGTCTCTTTTCTTTTGTCCTGGAGCTGTCAGTTAAATTAGACAGAAAGACCATTTTGACAGGACCAGATGTCACCATTTCAACTAAAACTGCAGCACAACACAATTAAATTTTGCTCTGTGCTCTGTTGTGGTTTTAAGTGAACTTATGAAGAAGCAGAAGCAAAACTAAAGCTGAAGATCATTAGAATAATCAGATACTATTAGCAAAAACATCAGTGTGCATGCTACAAAAATGCTTTCAAACAAAATTACAAAAAACATAATTGCTTCTAAGCATTAAAGTAGACAATAATAACTTTATCTATGTATCCAAGTATCTCAAAAGAAGGTGAGAAGTAGCAGTCAACTCTGACCTCTATCTCTGTATTTGTTAAAACTCTACTGCAACAGGAATGTATTTGGGGATGAGGATGTGCACAGATCTAACCATAGCTGATTTCAGAAACATTCATAAGGCTTTGTAAATGATTGTGCCTAAATTTTGCACTCTGACAAACAAAATAGCCCTTAATCACATTACAACTAACATGTTGAACCTGAGAATCTTAAAGTAAAGTAGCAATAATACACTGTAGAATAAGTTGTAAGAAGTTGAAGTCCAGCATTGAAAAGGTTAATAGCAAACTTACTTCAAGTGTTTAAAGTAATCAACACAGACAAATTACCTATGTGAGTGTTGGCATTACACAATTTAAATATTGTATTAAAAGTGATGCATAGCTATAGAAATAGAATGTTATTAGCTGGTGAAAGGAGTTAATTTTAAGGTTGGGAAGTTTAAACCAGCGGTTCTCAAACTTGATCAAGGACCCAGCTAGCTGACACAAATTAGACCACGGAACCCCACTTGTTACGTTTTATTACGTTGTGTCCCAGGGGTCCCCATCTAACAGTTTCGCTTTTACCGTTAGAAGTAAAGTGTTATTCCATGGAAATGCCCAAGGGAAGTACCGGTAGCTTGCTAAGTCTAATATACATCCTACATGAGTAACGTTACTACGCTAGCTAAAGAGGACACTGGTGTCATTGTAACACAGACATTTTTGCTAATTAGCGAACCGTTACGGTTAATGAACATCAACAAACTTAAATGTCAAGCTTGCCTGTCGTTAGGCTGTCAGTTATTGCAATTCCGTCAACTAACCTAGCTAGCTATATAACTGGCAGACTCTTGTCGGTCAAAGTTTTATTTGATAAAACACAGAGTAACACTGTAAACACACAGTATAATTAGTAACTGATTAAGTTGCTGCGCTGCAAACGCGCAGCAACTTAAAGGGGCGATTCATTCGACGGGTTCTTGCAGCCTGCATCACGAGACCCGTCTGCTGACACTGATGTCAACGTTTCTATTAAAACTAATGGAGATCCAAAAGTCTAAATAAATACATGTGCACGGCATGGCTATGCTAAATATATATGACGGTTTATTAAAATCAAGATACATCTGGACAGGTTCAGTGCGCCACTTACCTTGTGTCACTCGCTATATTTGCCATAAGTTAGCAAACATGCTAGCTAACGTTAGCTAAGACAATAATGCCCTTCCATTTACTTAGTCTATAGTAAAAACTCACCAAATGGTCAGAGTGACACTCCAGATACTACCTACAAATCCACACCAAACCGCAGTGTTACACCGTGGTTTTGTTCATTTGACTTTAGAAAGTAAGCGGTCAGGCTCACGCCACTTCTCTAGCCAGCAGGTCTGTCACTGCTTCGCTCAGCTGATGTGATCACACTTCCTGGCTGAATGTTTAGTTTGTCACAACGAAACCGTCTCCACATTCTCCAAAGCTTTTGACTGGCAACACAAATATACAGCTCTATTGTACTTTATGAAGTACTACAGTTAAAAAAAAAAAATTATTAAAAAACTACAACAAAAAAATGAATTAAGGGAATACTGTACAATAGACAGAGGTATGAACAAAAGCTCACTTTAATTCAGTGACACTATCTTCAGTGCAGACAAAGTACACACACACACACACACACACACACACACACACACACACACACACACACACACACACACACACACACACACACACACACACACACACACACACACACACACACACACACACACACACACACACACACACACACACACATATTGCTATATTCACTTCACCTTTTGTGAAACTTTGTTCCCCAAATTGACGTAGTGCTCAGAGGGGCTCCTTGTAGCTCTGTTTCTCTGCTCCGTGCACTCATAAAACACGTATTGGCTGCTCTCTGCTTGCATTACACACATCAGCCTGTCCTGAGTGCCTTTCTAATTTTCCATTTGAAATTTGGTCATATTACACCATTTAACCATTACAGGCACCAATCTCTCAACCATTGAGAAAACAAACAAAAGAGAAACAAACAAATTACAGTTATTTGTGACTAAGACACAGTTAGTCTTGGTTGAACAGTAGGGGATGTAGCAGCTTCCATTTATATCCTCATTAAGCCTCTGTGAATCTTGTCCCATCAGGCTGTGATCTGTGTTCTCTTCACAGCAGTCTGAAGAACCTTGTCAATTCACTTGTCCATATACTGAAATGTCTTCCTTGTCCTCTCTTTGACAAACCAACAGACCTCAGGTTTTCCTCAACATGCGGCGGGTTTGCCAGATGTGGAACTTGCGATAGGCTGTCTGCAACATTTCCTCCAAATGCCCTGTGAGCTGTGGGGATATGACATTTAATACAAGTGCCACCTGGTATAAGACATTGTGTCATCATTGATAGCTTAGAGACTCACGTTTGTACTTAAGTACTGACGCTGAATCTTCTCCTGAAAAGGACAAAGCTTGGTCATCTGAAATCTCTCGAGGTTTGACTTCATTTTCATTACCTGAAAAAGTATGATGAGAACAAATCGGAAGATTTTCTTTTTTTGCATCAAAATTGATTTGATTTGAGAGACGAGTATTAGAAGTGCCAACAGATTTTTTTTGTGTGGGTGTCAATACAAGGAAAAAGGGAATGACTTACTGTTGCAATAATAATTTGACCTCTTTCAATAAAGTTATTATTAGTTACCTTTTCCTCTAAAAATGGTGTGTTTACAGGAAAACAGGACCAGAAGTGTCTCAACAACTCTCCAGCAGCTACATAAAGATGCTTCAACTCTCCTTGAACCTCACTAGGTACCATTTCTGAAAAAACAACAACAAACAAAGATTAAAATGAATACACAAAATAGACAGCAGTCCAGTACCCCTTTCACACCCAGGGCTCACCCAGGGTTATACCATGGTTGACTGTGTGTTTGAATGGGTTAACTGTAGTTATTCAACTCAGCTTTGAAGTGAATTGCACACGAGTCGCTAACATCCTGGGCAGGACAAACTGTGATTTGTTGGAAATGAAAGTGGAAGCAACCTCACACACTACAGATGTGCTACAGACATCCACCGGTCAGTGATCACCAACTTTCATAATAAGTAATAATATGTTATTTAGCAATTGTACAACACACTTACGATTTATGGCTTGCTGTGTTGCTGCCTGCATGAGGACGCCACCTGGAGAAAGTGCTGCAATGGCAGAACTGGCTGTTGTGCTGGACAACACCTGCAAAAAAGTATTACTGTGTTAAACACTTTGAAGGCCCCATTCATAGTTTGAACTATTTACATTTCTTAAAACACAAATAATATTCAAACATAATAAAGTGTTCATGATCTTAGAATCACATTCTTAGCTTTGAAAGCTTTTTACTATAGTTTGCTATCACCAAACAAATAGTGCTGGTGGAGGTACCAAGAAGAAGGAAACCTGCATGTGTTTGACTGGAGTTACAGGCTTCCTGATCTTAACCTGAGAATGTGTTGTTATTGGACTTCTGAGCTGTGTATTAATTACAGTTCGGATAGGCTCGCGTCCAACAGAGCCGTAACCAAACACTTATTCTGTGCAGCCAGCCTAATTTCATTCTGGTGAAAATGTAGAGGGGTGCTCATAAGTTTACTCATATACATGTATACTCATGCTAAAGTTGACTAAAAAGAGGAATAAAAAAATAAAAAATAATCATCTTTTGGATATTAATTAAAAAATATTTAGGAAACATCCAACTTTTAAGGACACCAATTTTCTTTGTGAATGAATAATTTACCGTAAATAATAAATGTTCTTCCTTTAAATACAAGAGGCATAAGTATACACACCCCTATGTTAAATTCCCATAGAGGCAGGCAGATTTTTATATTTAAAGGCCAGTTATTTCATGGTTCCAGGATACTATGCATCCTGATGTCTTTGGAATTAAAATAGCCCCACATCATCACATACCCTTCACCATACCTAGAGATAGGCATGGGGAACATTCCATAAGATCATCTCTCAATGCAAATCAAACCAGCTATTAAGCTAACTGAAATAAAACCATGCCAATCTCTATGTATGGTGAAGGGTATGTGATGATGTGGGGCTATTTTAATTCCAAAGGCCAAGAGAATGTTATCAGGATGCATAGTACCCTGGAACATTGTAATTGTCGCCCATATCCATCTTCATTACCGGCTACTTTATGATGTATGGGGAACATGCATGAGTGTATTGTTTTCTTGCCCATGTAGATAAAATATATAAGCTGTCGTATCAGAGGCCTGGTATAGTATCACGGATTGTGCATGGTCTGAATTTGGTGTATTATATATACAAATAAAAAAATATTTAAAAACGCTTTACTAATTGATGCATGTATAAAAGGACACTGGGTTGTGACGTAGAGGGGGGTCATCAGCTGATTGATCGGAAGCCAGAGGGACTCTCGAGAGATCATGGAAGGAAGCGGTTGCGTTTTGAGGGCTCTGTTTGGCATGTTATTCAGGTGCTGTTTAAATAAAGTAGGCAGGACTAGACTATGGCCTACTTGTCTTTGTAGATATCAGAGATCTGCCCGTTACCTTATTTTTTATGCGTTGTACTTTTCCCTTGCCGGGTGAGTGAGGGAACTGTTACAACATGTACTGTAAAACAGTGTGTAGGATCTAACCTGAGTGAGGTTGGGTTTGTAATTTTGCATCTCATGCCGGATGTAGTTGACAGAGTTGATGATATCCTGACTTGTCGTATAGTGTTGGGACTGAAGTGGAACAGGACCATGAGCATACCTTATACAGAAAGGGAGTGAGAAAAAAAACTTTAGAACACGTCACCATAAATTCAACCTAGAATACAATGCCTGTTTGAAAGCATAAAGTGGGGCAAAATAGAAGAACACCCTATTCCTTCTACCTCTATTTGAGTACATTCACTTTATATGCTGATGTGGCATTCTGGTGTTATGGCCACTGGCAGGAACTTTAACACAGTGAAAGCTATAAATATGATCTGTAAATGGAAATACCAAATCTATTTAGGAACAGTTTAAAGTGAGGACTCTGACCAGTGTCCAGAGGAAGTGATGAGCCTATTCTGAAATTCGGCACTGTTGATTTCTGGCTACTGAAATGGAAAATTGATAGAGGCTTGGCTAGAGCTGATAGCACAATTACTCATTTACTTATTTATTTTGTTCATCTGTCCAGCTGATGAAAAGACAATTGATAACAAAAGTTAATTATAAGTAAAAACACAAAATATTTGGTGTTTACAGATTTTATAGTCTTTATCCTTGACGTTCAACTTCTGGGAATGCTTCTTACTTTTCTGTTTTATATATTATACACTGCACACTTAATACTGAGTTTTGTGACAGTTTGGCAAACAACAGATGTGCTAGATGAACATAATCTACAAAAATATTTTCAACAATCACAGCCATTTGGAGTTAAGAATTAACAGTTACCCTGTAAAGAATCAAAAATAAAATGTGGACAATGTACCTGTCAGACTTCTTGAGGTTTAATGCGACTGTTTTTGGTCTGTTTTCCCTTTGTAGATCTTCATATTCTATGACTTCTTGTAATTTAACCTAAGAATGTTTAGCAACAGAAAATGTGTTACAGAGTAATACAGTCTATTTTGGAAAAAATCTTTTAAGGCTGCAGAGCCATCATACCTTCTTTACAGGAGGCTGGAAGAAGTCAGAATCCCTTGAGTTTCCGTCTGTACTGCTCGTTTCACTAGTGTGGTCAGCTGGAGTTTCCCTTTGAAAACATGCTACAGTTAGATAAAAATTGAAAAGACTAAGCAAGTAATATTTATTTCAAAAGTAATTTCTTTACCCCTTGCGTGAGCCTGCTGCCAGCACCATGGCACTGTGATGGTTGAACCGCTTTATAATGGCAGAGTTGCTGCTCTCTTTCACTGTCCTGTTCGAATTGGAAGTTGATGGAAATGTTTTGCAAAATCCATAACCCTGTGACAGAGAAAACAACAAGTCTTGAGGTTGAAGGAGGAAGAGGAATAAGAAAGCTATACAGTTAAAAGTATATATCTTTTGTAGAAGGACGTGGCAGTGATTGGCTAATCAATCAATCTTACCTCGTCTAATGTTTTATCCTCTAGTGACAGGAGGTCGACCAAAGGATTCTTCACTCCTTGAACCACCATAGACTTTAACCCTGCATTACACAGTTTTTAAAAACATGAAAAAAGATTTGTGGCTTTGTTTGCAAGAATTAATTAAATGTCAAAATAAAACATGTACTGACATCTGTAGACAATCCTTGCATCTATACTGTGTTAGATTTGGACCTGAAAAATTTGTAAAGTCTTACCCTTTTCATCCTGCTTGGCACACTCTGAGAAGATATCCTGTGTTCCTGTGTTAATGCGGTCTCTGTGAAAATAATGGGACTGGAAAAAGCGGGTCCAGAAGTCCTTCTCCGTCAGGTTATGAGGCACATTTTCACTATACTTCTCCTTCACTGCAAGCACAATGCAAGTCAATATTAATATATTTAGTACAATCTAGTTGCAGTGTCTAGGAACACTTGCTGCAGATTTAATATCAGTCACTGAGGTGAAAAGGAATGCATTAAACTGTCTAACTCCAAGGTTGAGATGTAATGCTTACCTGCAGGGTATGTTCTGAAGATGGATTCAATAATGTCAGCTGTCAGATTATATCGCAAGCCATTGCAGCCATCTGTCTGAGGTCTAATGTCTGCCTGTAATGCACACAAATTATGTTTAAAACAATGTTGTTAATGGTGAAATTGCCCATGCTTGAATAAATTATAAAATTTAAGATTGTTTTCAAAATGTCAGGTCTAATTTGCCAGACTTGATGTGCTCACCAGAAAGGCTCCAGATATACCAACTTCTTGTTTATTGTTGGATATAGTGGGGTCTGTGTTATTTATGTCTCCTAACCGGTTGGCCCAGAATTCATCTGCACTGATCACCTGGCTCACCACAAGATCCTTATACAACTGAAAAAGCACTGGATCTTCTTGAAGCATCCTACAAGAGAAATTATAAGAACAATATTTTAAAACAAAAATTATTAATAAATAAATTACCCAAATTTTGAGATGAAGCAATAAAAAAAGTTTTGGGTGTAAATGAATTTGGTGCTCTATTAAGTTATGCATATACAGAACTGTGTATGTAGGATTGACTCAAAATAAAGTACAGTGCAGGAACATGAGGCTCATTGGTGTGTTTTTATAGTTTTTTTACATAATGGAGCTCTTTGGTTACACAGACAATACTTGTTAGAAGGAGTTCAGGAATTCATTGTTGGTTTTGGTCTTTTAATTTGATAACAGTAAGAAAAACAGACAATATTACCAGACTTATCCTTAAGCACAATCAAACCTGTTTTTCTCCTCCAGTTCCTTGTTAGCTTTCTTCTTGAACTTTGGCAGCAGCTGCTGCAGTAGCTCCTTGGCAGCATCTCTGTCTTTGAGTGCACTGCTCTCATTGGAAAAGTGGAATGTGGTACTCTCGCCAGTGTGAAGCACCAGCTGGAGCTGAATTTTGGCTTTACCATCTGGGCTGATCTTCTGACCTGTAAAGAGAACAAATAAAGTGCAGCTTGATCACATCAACAACACAAAATAATTTTTAGCACGACTTGTAATGAGATGGTATTGAGTACTCACAGCGAATATCTGCATATAAGTGGCTGACTGTGAAGCGGTCTTTGCCCTCTGGACCCCAGGCTATACGTTCAGCCATCAGATAAAGTGTGCCATCCTGCTTCCTCTGGCGAACCTTTTTCACCACCAGCAGCACCTCCTCTGATAGTGATGACATGGCTCAAACTGAAAAAGAAACCGATTATCATTAATAACCACGTCCTGCACAGCAGTATTGATCTAATCAGTGTGAATAATCTTACAGATAAAAGGATAAACTGGGAATTAGAAAGAACCGTGTTAACTCATAACATGTTGACTAGCCTACAGAATTAACATTAGCAACATTAATGGTAAGAAGAATAAAGCAGGTGACGTTAGAAGATATTAAGCACTTTGTATGATATGCAAGCAAGAACTATGTTGATTTAACTACAACGTCCTCAGTAAATGCCATTCTCCCTACAAAGCGTTTTCCTCTATTAGGTATGTGATCTAAACACAGCAAGTAACTGTTGTGTTGAAGGTTTTATTATATTAACTTAGCTAACCTGTTTTACGTTAGCTAACGTTAACAATCAAGAAGAGGAAAAAGCCTGACGGAGAAGTCGTCAATAAACTTACTTTAACGTTACCTCATAAATCGATACTGTGACGGTTACCTCGTTTCCCTTAATACATAATCTCAAATCAATGTATTCTTGAACATAAGAGATAACTGAATAAGTTATTTTAAACAGAATTTTGACTACTCAAACAGTGAGCGTCCTGACTTCTGCGCCGACATGACATGTAGCGGTGTGCTACACTAAAAATGTTCCGGCTGGATAACGCAATGAAGAACCAGTTCCAGTCAGAGCCCGAAGTGCTCTTTACAGAAAGATCCAGATAATATTATAATGATAGTTCATAATAATAATAATAATAATAATAATAATAATAATAATAATAATAATAATAATAATAATAACATAACAGTTTAACCAAAGATTCTCTCTCATCTCTGGTTTAATCATAACAAATCTACTACCACTAATGTTAATGTTATTAATGATAATAATAAACCTAATTGAAATAGCACCTTTTATAAAATTTGGCACAGAATAATTTGATTAATTTAGTGCAAACATAGATATGAATCTTTATTGTATTTAAAATGGAATATGAATTCAATGTATGTACTTAATTTGTATTTATAAATACAAACCAGATCTGCTTCCAACGGGGTAGGTGAGGGCAGAAAAGAAAGTTTGGAAAATATATTAAAAAAAAACTTATTGCAACTGATTCCAGGCTCTTCTATTTATTTTGAATGCATATCATATTACAGAGACAGTTCACAAATTATTTTTCTCCCTTTACTTTGTTTATTATACGTCAAAAGTAAACCATGTGTACTGAATTTATCCTGCAAAGTCCTTTGGAGGGGCCCGGTGTTGAAATCTAGTTGTACTGTTGTACTGTTATTTTAGTTAATATTGGTGGACATACTGTAAATGAAGGTGTGCTTATTCAAATTAATTTGAGGCCAGCTACTCTAGCAGGTAACTCAGCTGCTTGTTAATTAAATCAAGAAAAAACAATGTGCAATTAGTAGCAACTAATGTTCGCAGGTTTTGATTGTGTACCTATGGTACTAGCGAAATGTGCACATTACAGAAATACAATATTTGCTTATTGAAGAAAAGGTAGGCAAGAGATCACTTAATAAATACAAATAAATTAGTTAGTTTATCCATATTGGAAGTGGATTATGACCCAATGTAGGCTATTGTATGTGTTTATAGGTAACCAACATGTCTACATATCAAATAATCAAAAGTTGTATACATAAAAACTTATAAATTATGGTGCCATAGGCAAAATGCATGTTTTCTATTGCAATGAAGAGATAATCCTTGCTAACAATGCATCATGCACACACAAGACAAATCCACATCCAAATCCAAATAGTTAGGAATAAAAAAAACACACAAAAAAACAAGAACACATGATCTTGAGCAAACATGAGAGTTTTAATGACACTGACAGTTTTAACACATTAGAAGATGGACAAAGATAGTTTGGATATTCTTTACACTCTTTTCGTTATATATTCAATGGGTTATAAAATCATTTATGGTGATGGTCCTAAAACCATTTAAAATTAATCTATGTTTTAAATCTTTTACACTTTACCACAAAAATAATCCCATTCTTCAAAAGACAATGCCATCTACATGAACTTGGACTGCAATATCTAACTACATTCATGTGTCGTTTATCTCTTAGTTTATCATTTATAGTAACAGTAAGAAAAAGACCCTGTAAGACTGAAAACACCACATTGTTTAGTTTGCAAAAAGATCAACCTCTTCAAAAGCTAAAAGAGATATCAGTACACAACATCTCTGCTGTTTAAAAAGTTTAACTTATTCACCCTTATTTAGGGATGCTGGATCCTAAGGAGTGTGTGTGCCTTCACATATCAAGTCTTGACTCTGATAGTTTTTGAAGAAGAGTTGCTTAAGTTTAATAAAGTATTTTAGTTTTTCCCTTTAATTAAGTTTAGTTTTAAATGTTGTCTTTACATTCAGCGACTTGGCAACCACACTTGTCAACTGAAATGTAGGAGTGCTCCATCGTGCTGCCATCAGTGCAGGTCATCTTCACTTTCATTGTACTGGTGGTCATTTCTTGACAGCATGAGCACGAATGCATTAAACGGTTGTTTTCTGCAGAGTATCTGTAAATAGAGACAGTTTCCGACAGGATCAGTGTCAGCAAACAAACATTTATCTTAAAACTTCACATGAAAACAGGTGATTTTGACATGGTTGAGTAAGTAGTTTGTATTGTATATCCTCAGGTGCTTTGTTATGAATCTTACATTGATGAGGAAGCTCCACAGGATCCTGCACAGGCTGTGATTTCCACTGGAACAACTGACTTGCAGTTCTTGGTCTGCAGATAGGTGGTGTTCCTGGTCATTTGACAGCTCTTAAGAGGAGTACCTGTAAATGACACGTAAATATCTTTTTCATCGTGCTGCAAAAACAGACATTACCATTTCAGTGGCACAATAAAATGAATCATCTAATAGGAGGAGTTTTAGCCTCTGTTTTTATGCAAAAACAGCAATAAAAGTTTTAATTGACCACAGATGTTTGGCCATTAATGAATCCAAAGGACATCGGCATAATAATCAATAATGAAAATATTCATAAATTACATCCTTATAATTTTCTTTTACCACTCTTGACGCAAGGTACGAGTAACAAAGGATGGGAGTAAAATTGTGTAATTTGAATTTGTAGTTACAAACTCATACTTACAAGTTTTGCAACAACCGTTGATGTCGCTTTGTTCAGTTCCCTGTAATACAGACATTACAAATCATAAAATATGCAAATTGACGACAGATGTAAAGTCACACATGAGTCACTAGTATTACTGTTTTTTTGCACAAGACAATATGAAGTAAACACCTCTTCACTACAGAGTATTTGTATATTTCAGCACATTTGGTGTATTTACCTCCCTCATATTAACCATGCATATTACCTCATAGTATTTATTTTCAGCCCATTTACAGATGCATTTCTTTATATTTAGCTTACAGTGTTTTTTTTTAATCTTCAACAAAGATTACAGCTCCCAGAAATAAGAAATGATACTTATTTCAAGACTGGATTATACTCACGGGAACGCAGTTCTTTGGATCAAATGCAGGACATGTTGTTTTTGTTTGATAGGTTATGAACTCATTCTTCACCTTTTGGCAATCATACATGGTACAGTTGTCATTTGGTGGTGACCACGACTCAGAAGGCTGCAGAGGTGTAGAATTGGTTAATTAGTCAACATAAACAATTCTGACTGACTTAGGTAACAGACTTTGATTCTTAAGGTGTTTACATTATACTCTACTTACCTTAATAATTATCGGAGAAGTGAAGCCTGGGACCTCCATAACACAGCTTGTTTTTTTACATGATCCACAACATTGTCCAGGTGTGTTTTCATACACATAGCCCTATTTGAAAAAAAGCTAAACTCAACATTAGTAGTATTTACAGAATATTTCCCCCCTTGAGGATAGTTTTATCCAAATTAAAAAAAGAGACATTTTTGGTACTTACCATCAAAGAGATATCTAGCTGTTCATATGTGCAATGGTATAAGATATCCATCTCTGAGATTTCTGCTGCCATTAAAATCTAAATGCAGTTTAGTTTGTGGTGCTCTGAACACTAAGATTCAACAGCAACATCAACTTTTAGAGACAATGTATGTCCCTGTTACTATGGATAATCTAAAGTATAGACCATCAACAATTTCTTTAGTAGAAACACCACAAACACAAATTACCTTCACCTTCACCTTAATTTATTCAGATAGCAGCAGAAATCTCACAGACGGATGTCTCAGACCTGAGCAAATAAAACCGAAACCAACTTTGCATGAGTAGATATAGATACTACATGCGACAAAAAATAGTTAACTTAAGACCGCATTCTAAACATTGACAACTTTAAATCTATCATCATGTGCACATAAATAACAAAGTTTATGCATCAACAACAGCAGTATATTATTATATTATATTTAGCATGTGCTGTCATGTTAAACATGTTTGTATATTATAAACCTTTACTGGCTTTAAATTATTAAAAACTACAATGCGAAACGTTTCATGCAAACATACCTCTGAACACAGTGGGGGGGGACACCGCTCCACATGACACGTAATAGTGTTCAACTTGCTGTTGGGATCCTGACTTTCAGTACAGCGGCATGATTCACATGGGTTTTTGAAGAAATCCATACCAGGCTATAAACAATACAATGTAAAGTCTAAGCCATATTTTATATAAAAGCCAACAAAACAAAAGTCCCTTTGGTCTGATGACAGGGTGAAAATACAGAAGAATGGGGAGCTATATTTAATTTAAATACTATTCTTAAGATTTTTTATAGTATACTTAATTTGAAGATTTCAGAGTTATTGTAACACACAAACAAACATATTCCTTATAAAGCACATTTGAAAAAAATATTTTTCCTTACCTGGTACTCAGTATCATTGAAGACACAGACACCTTTGGGTACTAGATCAAAAAATGTTAACAAAGACAATCAAAATACAGGATTAGTTTGGTTTAACTTAAAGTCTTTCACACACTAATGCTGTGAAAATGGATCCGAAACCTATATGAAAAGCTTATCACAGCGGCAAGATGGGCAGCAAGTGTTATTTGACATGTTGATTTCTAATTCAAATCCCAGTTTGCATTTCTGTGTCTGCAACAAACAGTGGCTCATTTTGGTATTTTGTTGGTTGAAAGGTAAGACATTTCAAGGGTTGGTGAGTGTAACATAGAATGAAACCAAGACAACCACAAATGGTCAGTTACAGGATTAGTAAAATTATTACAGGTACCATTGTAAAATAGGCAAATACTTGTTACATACACTTACAGCTAAAAATAGTAATGGCTCTCTTAATTGAATGAACACAATTTCCACTGATTGATTGTCTCATTATGGAAAGCAGCAGACATAGAAACACTTGTCAGTATAATGCAATACAGTTCAACAGCACCACAAACTTCATCCTCCCAAATGATCATAAAGTTAAAACAACACTTCTCTAGAACAATTGCAACAAAAACAGAACACATTTTCCTTTTTTGCATGCATTCAGGATTTATTGCAGGACTGCTGTATTAGACTGCACCAGTTTTAGCAAAGGCAACCTAATAAACTGGCAACTGGGTGTATTTACTCTGGTTTTAGACAGCTCATATACAGAAGAGGAAAGAATATATCATACAATTGTTTTTACAAGCTAAGTAATACTCCCTGTGGAGAGAAAACTGATATCTGTGTCTAAAATCATTGAAGTTCCAAGAGTGTATATCTTCTTTATTTAAAGATCTAATATAAAACATCATGTGAGCAAATGTGTAAGTGTGGTACTTTGAATCACTCACCACAGGTCAATCTCTCACAGCAGTCCACCGTTTGGGCCACCAACACCTCTCCTTTCTCTTTACAGGTTATTGGTTCTTGAGTGGGACATATGAGAGGCTCACACCGAACACTCAGAGCGTTCTTATCACAAGCACACTGATTACAGCCACTCTGCCAAGTCTCACCGAGCTGTTTAAGAGATGGAAAATAGTTAATGTTGTAACAGCAATGAACACTGTGTGAATAATGATAATTAGCCATGTATTGTAGCTACTTACCTGTTTAGGTTGGCCATCAGGTCCAGTGCAACCTAAAACAATAAAAACAAACAGTTTACCTCAACATTAATTAATTCACAAAGAATTAGATTTTTCTTCAAAATCGAAGATGCTCTTACAGACGGAGACACAAAGGTCAGAATTTGAACTGAACAGAGTCAGCCCCTCTGGGCAGAAACATCCCTCCATGAAGCCAGTACAAGCTTGATTCTGGTTTCCATTAATTCCCTGGCATTTTCGTGTATACTCTTCATTGTATCTAAATATAAAGACAATTTATGGTGAAAAACAGACATCATTATTTAATTGTTTAAATTATAAATGATCAGTATAATGCAGTACAAACACCAAGTATTGGCTAGCAGTATTACTCAAGAGATAGCAGTGTTGGTTTGTTGGTCCACCACTTTGGTTCAGACTGGAGTATTTTAACCTCTATTTGATTGATTGCCATCACATTTTGAACAGACTGTCATGGTCCAGAGAGGATGAATCCTAATAAATTTGATGATCTGCTGACATTCTCTCTAGCGCTTCCAAGCTGTTGCCATTCGTGGTTTTAAGGGAAATGTCTCAAAACTATTGGGTGTATTGCAGTGCCATTTTGTACAGACAATGATTCCCCCTTAGGATCAATTATATTGACCTTGGTAATTCCTTTACTTTTCACCTAGTGCCATTGTCAAATACAAATTTGAATGTTTCCAATACAATTTCATTGTCATGGTGTGTATGCTGGTGTTTACATTTGGTTCAGCCTAATAACAGCCTCTGTGAATCACTAGGGTGGCTATAGACTCTTGTCTTGTTAAATGACAAGCTGCAGGGGCACCATAGCTCACGTGGTTGAGCATGCGCCCCATGTACAGGGGCTCAGTCTTACTGCAGCACCCACAACTTTGATTCTGACCTGCGGCCTTTGCTGCATGTCATTCCCCCCTTCTCACCATTTTTCTGTCTTAAGCTGTCCTGTCAAATAAAGGGCTAAAATGCCCAAAAAACATCTTAAAAAAGAAAAAAAGACTGGCTGCTGACATTAGATGGTTCATAATAGTGATTAGAGAACTGAGCAATTACCTTGCATTGCAAGTTTGTACAACAGCTGGTCCACAAGGCTTGTAGACCTTGTTTTTTGGACATGTATATTCTACAACAAAAGAAATGGGATCATTTAAATATCAAAATGGTAAAAAAGGTAATCTGGACATCTCAAAATAACAATGTTAGCCTTGTAGTAAACAAACCCTCCTACCACACAGTCCGTTTGTAGCATTCCTCCAGGGTATGCAGACAGATGCTTCAGCACACATCTTGGAGTACGCATCCATACTGAAACAACCGAAGGTGGGTTTGGCCTCATGGCAAACATCAAATTTACAGGCCTCATAAAATGGTAATGGTGAGAGTACTTTGTGGCATTGCTCAAACACCCTTAATGTACAAATAAAAAGAAAGTAGGCTGTTAATCATAGTGATACGCCAGAATCAATTGATGTATTGTGTTCATATTTATTCTGTAACTTACTTGCTGATCAGAATTTCACAAATGTCAGGTTTACAGGGTATGGGTGTATGTGTTGGTGTTGGGATTGGTTTTGGAGGCTGGTTATCACAATATGGCTTGTTCTTATCTGGTACAGACCAACTTCCCATCTCTGCGCATGTAGGATTAATCTGGCCATTTGGTAATCGGCAGTCATTTTTCCTGTTATTGTCACAGGTACCTTATGAAATTATAAGACAACAGTAACAATATTTATGAAACATTAACATGACAGATATTACAACCCATATTGGACCACATTTGGTTCATCCATTGGCACTTTCATATTTAATCTAGCACTGTTTATCTATAAACATAACAAGCAACCTCATATGTTTATTCTAACAGAAATTTGATTATTATCTTACCACACTGTCCCTCTGTGTTGTTGTGGAAAAGGGCAAACGGCAAGTCAACGCTGAACAAAAGCCCTTTGAACATCACAACTGCATTAATTGCTGGGATTCTCATGAGCAGCTCAATTGCTGTACTTGTTATGATAAAGTCAGCATTAAGGTAGGTTGGAACTACCTTCTTGCCGTTGACATACACCTACACGATCGCAACATTGGATAGGTGAAACAAATCATAATCATTATCACTGCATATAATCTAATATTCAAGTAAAGAGAAAGTTTGTAAATAATTTACCTTGTTCAAGGTCTTTGGGATTCTGTCCTGTGTAAGAATAACTTCATAGTTTTTGTAATACACAATCAAGGATTTAGCACAGGTCACAGTTCCAGAGGCATCACAGTTTTCGTTGTCGATAAGAATCGTAAAATTGTGTTGAGGCATGATCTCTTTCACGAGGACATATGTGCAGTTTTTCTGCATACTGTAATACTGGCCATCAAATGTCAAATAATGAGGATCTCCCCAGCCATAACAAGTACCTGCAAATATCAGATGAAGACCACATAATTTGTCACATCACATAAAAACTGTATATATTGTAGTTTTTTGTAGTATAGCAGTTTTAGGACATTGCTTGAATATGGCATTTAAAAAAAAAGCTTTAATTTGAACTTACAAGGGCATTCATAGTGAAAACAACAGCCTCCTTCATCATAAACCCTGACTGGTTGGAGCCCATTTTCACATTCAGCCTTGGTCACTGGTTTACATTGCACATGTTCTGTCATTACAATGCCATTGTCGCATCTCTCTCTGGTGCAGTCATTTAAACTCCAGGACTCACCATGCTTTAAAGGGCAAAGTAGTACTTTTAGCAATCTACTACCATGAAACAGATATTATGTTTAAGCCCCCCAGGTACACTTTTGCACAACACATTCAGTACATCTATAATTTATGTTATCCATGAAACAAGAAAATAATTTTACATAAATACAGTATATGTACAGTTGTTTACATAATCCCTCTAATTCTTAAATTTCATTAATAATCGTTATGTTGGAATTATTTGTGCATATTCTTTAGTGACATATCAGTTACAACCACAATGCTTTATTACTTACCTGTACATTATTTTAATCATAGAGCTTTTTTTAAAAGATAATATTTTGGGCATTTATGTTCTTTACGCAATAGAACAGCTGAAAACAAGAATGGGAATGGGGGAATGACATGCAGTAAAGGGCAAGGTCACTGTGGTAGAGATCGAGCACACGCTTAAACAGGTGAGCTATCAGGGCACCCGAGCTATTTGTTTTGTTAATAATATCTTGTTCTGTTAGTTTGTCTGGTTTTGAACGCTGTGAGTGGTCTTAGCAATTGAATGTTGAATTAATTGATAGTTGCACTTATCTGTTGATATTTTCATTGACAACTAAAATGACCAATGAGAGTAGGCAGACAATAATTAAATGTTCCTTTCTTTTATCAGGGAATAAAAGACCTTGTTTCAGGCTTTCTCAGAATAAAAACCTTAAAAACGAAGAAACCTATGCAGTTATGACTAATTTTGGGGTTAGTACACAATGACAGAATTTTTTATTTTACAATGATCTATTTCTTGTTTCTATAGCTAAATTTACATACCTTTCTAGGTGGATTAAGATATGAACAGGGTTGGTTTGTGGGGGTGGTGTGAGGAGTTGGTGTAGTAGTGGAGTGACATGGTCTAGCAAGCTTCTCTACATTGCATGTCAAATTGCAAAATGCAGTGAAACACCAGCCTTCTCCATCAGTCTTATTGTACATAAATCTACCTATATGAGAAAAAAAAACAAAGCAGTTGCGTAAAAAATTATTAATGATGTGAGAAACACAAGTGACAGTTGGTTACAGTTGGTTACAGTAGTCTTTATAATGAAACTTTTGTGAATACAAGTCTAAACTTAATGGACACTTAAATGTAAAATATGACGGTCTATGATTAGATCTAAGTTTAATCTAAAATATCATTTTGACGATAGATGACCGGAGGAACGTGGTCATTACCGAACTTTCTAGTTGTGGTCACTTATTCTTCCACTGTGCAGTCACCATGACTGACCAGGTGACACTACTACATGGACATAGATTAAAAAGGTCTTTCATAAATAGAATGAACACAATTTTCTGTTGGAACATATGGACATACATTTGACCACATCTTGGTTTGAGTTTTGTCCATGATATAAGAACAGCAGGCCAAATTAGAGTGTGGATTATGATAATAGACAGGTTTGACCTTAAAGCCCAAACAACTTACTGTTTAGGCTTCTTGTTGTGATCACATGTGCCAGGTTACATTGTAAGGACAGGAGTAATCATGACAAAATGTTTATAATGATAATGTGAACTATGGGGCGCCGTTTGTAAAGCGGCTCACGCTGAAAATAACAGCAACATTTTGTTTATTATTTTAGGTAGTTATTATCACGTTTATCCAAGTTCAAGAGTCCATTTCCCCAGATGAAATGATTTTTAATCGTTATTTGACACTATAAACATACGCTGACCTCTTCGAGCTTTTATTTTGGTACTTCCGGTTACCGGCATTTTAATTTGCATATTAGTTAAATATTTAGTTTACCCGAAACATTTAGATTTAACATTTAGATTTAAATTTAACATTTAGATTTAGATTTAATATTTAGATTTAACATTTAGATTTAGATTTAACAATTAGATTTAGATTTAACATTTAGATTTAGATTTAACATTTAGAATTAGATTTAACATTTAGATTTAGATTTAACATTTAGATTTAGATTTAGATTTAGCATTTAGATTTAACATTTAGGTGTAACATTTAATATTTGGATTAAACTATTTAAAATATTTCCAAGTTGACAAATATTGTTGTAAATGTGCAAGAAAGTGATTTCATACCAGTTTTTTAAACATTATTTAAAGCTAAATGTGACAAAATGGTGCTGTTATTTTCAGCGTGAGCCGCTTTACAAATGGCGCCCCGTAGTGAACAACAATTGAGGGCAATAACTGAATGCTTACCAGGAGAAAAAAGTTGACCCATGTACTTGCAGAAACATGAAGTTGTTATGCCTGGTGTTGAAGACGGAAGAGTTGAAGGTGTTACAGTCTGAGATTCAGTGGTTATTGTGGGTTTTTCTGTGGATTCTGTGGTCACTGTCTCTTTTTCTGGGGTTGTGGCAGCAGCAGTGCTGGGTTTTTCTCTCACTGTCGTTTTTTCAGTGGATGTTGTTGCAGTAGGTTTTTCTGTGACTGTTGTCGTGGTAGGCTTTTCTGTGACTGCTGTTGTGGTAGGTTTTTCTGTGACAGTTGTGGTAGGTTCTCCTGTGACTATTGTGGTAGGTTTTTCTGTGGCTGTTGTTGTGGTAGGTTCTCTTGTGACTGTTGTTGTGGAATGTTCTTCTGTGACTGCTGTGGTAGGTTTTTCTGTGGCTGTTGTTGTGGTAGGTTTTTCTGTGGCTGTTGTGGTAGGTTCTCCTGTGACTATTGTGGTAGGTTTTTCTGTGACGGATGTTGTTGCGATAGGTTTTTCTGTGACTGTTGTCGTGGTATGTTCTTCTGTGACTCTTGTGGTAGGTTTTTCTGTGACAATTGTTGTGGTAGGTTTTTCTGTGACTGTTGTTGTTGAGGTATGTTTTTCTGTGGATATTGTTGTGGTAAGGGTTTCTGTGACAGATGTTGTAGGTTTTTCTGTGGCTGTTGTTATGGTAGTTGTTTCTGTGACTGTTGTTGTTGTGGTAGGTTTTTCTGTGACTGTTGTTGTGGTAGGTTCTCCTGTGGCTTTTGTGGTAGGTTTTTCTGTGACTGTTGTGGCAGGTTTTTCTGTGACTGTTGTTGTGGTAGGTTCTTCTGTGACTGTTGTTGTGGTAGGTTTTTCTGTGTTTGTTGTCGTAGGTTTTTCCGTGACTGTTGTTTTTGTGGTAGGTTTTTCTGTGACTGTTGTTGTGGTAGGTTCTCCTGTGGCTGTTGTGGTAGGTTTTTCTGTGATGGTTGCCGTGGTACGTTCTTCTGTGACTGTTGTCGTGGTAGGTTTTTCTGTGACTGTTGTTGTAGGTTTTTCTGTGGCTGTTGCCGTACTATGTTCTTCTGTGACTGTTGTGGTAGGTTTTTCTGTGACTGTTGCCGTGGTATGTTCTTCTGTGACTGTTGTGGTAGGTATTTCTGTGACTGTTGTTGTAATAGTGTTTTCTGTGATGGGTGTTGTTGTGGTAGGTTTTTCTGTGACTGTTGTTGTGGTATGTTCTCCTGTGACTGTTGTCGTGGTGTGTTCTTCTGTGACTGTTGTGGTAGGTTTATCTGTGACTGTTGTTCTTGAGGTAGGTTTTTCTGTGGCTATTGTTGTGATAGGGTTTTCTGTGACCGGTGTTGTTGTGGTAGGTTTTTCAGTGACTGTTGTTGTGGTACGTTCCTTTGTGACGATTATTGTGGTGTTTTTTTCTGTGGCTGCTGTTGTAGGTTTTTCTGTGACTTTTGTGGTTGCAATCGTACCCACATGTTCTCCTGTTGATGGTGATATTGTTGTAACCACTTCATTTGTTACTACAAAATGGGTTGTTGTGGTAGGTTTTTCTGTGACTGTTGTCAGGGTATGTTGTTCTGTGACAGTTGTTGTAGGTTTTTCTGTGACTGTTTCTGTGGTAAGGTTTTCTGTGACAGATGTTGTAGGTTTTTCTGTGGCTGTTGTTATGGTAGTTGTTTCTGTGACTGTTGTTGTGGTTGGTTCTCCTGTGACTGTTGTTGTGGTATGTTCTCCTGGTACTGTTGTCGTGGTATGTTCTTCTGTGACTGTTGTGGTAGGTTTTTCTGTGACTGTTGTTTTTGTGGTATGTTCTTCTGTGACTGTTGTGGTCGGTTTTTCTGTGACTGCTGATGTGGTAAGTTTTTCTGTAACTGTTGTCGTGGTAGGCTTTTCTGTGACTGTTGTTTTTGTTGAAGGCTTTTCTGTGACTGTTTTTGTGGTATGTTCTTCTGTGACTGTTGTGGGAGATTTTTCTGTGACTGTTGTCGTGGTAGGCTTTTCTGTGACTGTGGTTGTTGTGGTAGGTTTTTCTGTGGCTGTTGTGGTAGGTTTTTCTGTGACGGTTGTAGTGGTATGTTCTTCTGTGACTGTTGTTGTTGTAGGTTTTTCTGTGACTGTTGTTGTGGTAGGTTCTCTTGTGCCTGTTGTTTTTGTTGTAGGTTTTTCTGTGACTGTTGTTGTTGTGGTAGGTTTTTCTGTGACTGTTGTGGTAGGTATTTCTGTGACTGTTGTCGTGGTGTGTTCTTCTGTGACTGTTGTGGTAGGTTTTTCTGTGGCAATTGTTGTGATAGGTTTTTCTGTGACTGTTGTTGTGATAGGCTTTTCTGTGACTGTTTTTGTTGTAGGTTTTTCTGTGACTGTTGTTGTTGTGGTAGGTTTTTCTGTGACTGTTGTTTTTGTGGTACGTTCTTCTGTGACTATTGTGGTAGGTTTTTCTGTGACGGTTGTAGTGGAAGGTTTTTCTGCGACTGTTGTTTTTATTGTAGGTTTTTCTGTGATTGTTGTTTGTATTGTAGGTTTTTCTGTGGCTGTTGCTGTGGTAAGGTTTTCTGTGACAGATGTTGTAGGTTTTTCTGTGGCTGTTGTTATGGTAGTTGTTTCTGTGACTGTTGTTGTGGTTGGTTCTCCTGTGACTGTTGTTGTGGTATGTTCTCCTGGTACTGTTGTCGTGGTATGTTCTTCTGTGACTGTTGTGGTAGGTTTTTCTGTGACTGTTGTTTTTATGGTATGTTCTTCTGTGACTGTTGTGGTCGGTTTTTCTGTGACTGCTGATGTGGTAAGTTTTTCTGTAACTGTTGTCGTGGTAGGCTTTTCTGTGACTGTTGTTTTTGTTGAAGGCTTTTCTGTGACTGTTTTTGTGGTATGTTCTTCTGTGACTGTTGTGGGAGATTTTTCTGTGACTGTTGTCGTGGTAGGCTTTTCTGTGACTGTGGTTGTTGTGGTAGGTTTTTCTGTGGCTGTTGTGGTAGGTTTTTCTGTGACGGTTGTAGTGGTATGTTCTTCTGTGACTGTTGTTGTCGTAGGTTTTTCTGCCATGCAACATTTCACTCGTATTTCATAGTCATAACAAATAGGAGGTATTTGGTCTTTGTTATGACAGATCAGTCCATTTATTGAGTTGCATGTTACTTTTTGTTCAAGTTCGTTCAAAGATATATCCTTGTATTGCTTTGCTCTACATTCTATTTCCAGAGGTTTTATGCAAACACTCAGATAAATATCAGGAATTTCATCAATCGGTTCATAGTCTCCATCATTTTCCAAACGAGGATAATGATTGTTTGTCCAATTTGACCACTTGCAATCAGTCTGTATTGGAGTAGATGTTCCTGTGACTGTTGTTGTGGTAGGTTTTTCTATGGTTGTTGTGGTATGTTCTTCTGTGACTGTTGTGGTAGGTTTTTCTGTGACCTTTGATGTGGTAGGTTTTTCTGTAATTGTTGCCGTAGTAGGTTTTTCTGTAACTGTTGTTGTGGTAGGTTTTTCTGTGACAGTTGTTTTTGTTGTAGGCTTTTCTGTGACTGTTGTTGTGGTAGGTTTTCCTGTGGCTGTTGTGGTAGGTGTTTTTGTGATGGTTGTAGTGGTATGTTCTTCTGCGACTGTTGTGGTAGGTTTTTCTGTGACTGTTGATTTGGTAGGTTTTTCTGTAACTGTTGTCGTGGTAGGCTTTTCTGTGACCGGTGTTGTTGTGGTAGGTTTTTCAGTGACTGTTGTTGTGGTACGTTCCTTTGTGACGATTATTGTGGTGTTTTTTTCTGTGGCTGCTGTTGTAGGTTTTTCTGTGACTTTTGTGGTTGCAATCGTACCCACATGTTCTCCTGTTGATGGTGATATTGTTGTAACCACTTCATTTGTTACTACAAAATGGGTTGTTGTGGTAGGTTTTTCTGTGACTGTTGTCAAGGTATGTTGTTCTGTGACAGTTGTTGTAGGTTTTTCTGTGACTGTTGTTGTGATAGGCTTTTCTGTGACTGTTTTTGTTGTAGGTTTTTCTGTGACTGTTGTTGTTGTGGTAGGTTTTTCTGTGACTGTTGTTTTTGTGGTACGTTCTTCTGTGACCATGGTGGTAGGTTTTTCTGTGACGGTTGTAGTGGAAGGTTTTTCTGCGACTGTTGTTTTTATTGTAGGTTTTTCTGTGATTGTTGTTTGTGTTGTAGGTTTTTCTGTGGCTGTTGCTGTGGTAAGGTTTTCTGTGACAGATGTTGTAGGTTTTTCTGTGGCTGTTATTATGGTAGTTGTTTCTGTGACTGTTGTTGTGGTTGGTTCTCCTGTGACTGTTGTTGTGGTATGTTCTCCTGGTACTGTTGTCGTGGTATGTTCTTCTGTGACTGTTGTGGTAGGTTTTTCTGTGACTGTTGTTTTTGTGGTATGTTCTTCTGTGACTGTTGTGGTCGGTTTTTCTGTGACTGCTGATGTGGTAAGTTTTTCTGTAACTGTTGTCGTGGTAGGCTTTTCTGTGACTGTTGTTTTTGTTGAAGGCTTTTCTGTGACTGTTTTTGTGGTATGTTCTTCTGTGACTGTTGTGGGAGATTTTTCTGTGACTGTTGTCGTGGTAGGCTTTTCTGTGACTGTGGTTGTTGTGGTAGGTTTTTCTGTGGCTGTTGTGGTAGGTTTTTCTGTGACGGTTGTAGTGGTATGTTCTTCTGTGACTGTTGTTGTCGTAGGTTTTTCTGTGACTGTTGTTGTGGTAGGTTCTCTTGTGCCTGTTGTTTTTGTTGTAGGTTTTTCTGTGACTGTTGTTGTTGTGGTAGGTTTTTCTGTGACTGTTGTGGTAGGTATTTCTGTGACTGTTGTCGTGGTGTGTTCTTCTGTGACTGTTGTGGTAGGTTTTTCTGTGGCAATTGTTGTGATAGGTTTTTCTGTGACTGTTGTTGTGATAGGCTTTTCTGTGACTGTTTTTGTTGTAGGTTTTTCTGTGACTGTTGTTGTTGTGGTAGGTTTTTCTGTGACTGTTGTTTTTGTGGTACGTTCTTCTGTGACTATTGTGGTAGGTTTTTCTGTGACGGTTGTAGTGGAAGGTTTTTCTGCGACTGTTGTTTTTATTGTAGGTTTTTCTGTGATTGTTGTTTGTATTGTAGGTTTTTCTGTGGCTGTTGCTGTGGTAAGGTTTTCTGTGACAGATGTTGTAGGTTTTTCTGTGGCTGTTGTTATGGTAGTTGTTTCTGTGACTGTTGTTGTGGTTGGTTCTCCTGTGACTGTTGTTGTGGTATGTTCTCCTGGTATTGTTGTCGTGGTATGTTCTTCTGTGACTGTTGTGGTAGGTTTTTCTGTGACTGTTGTTTTTATGGTATGTTCTTCTGTGACTGTTGTGGTCGGTTTTTCTGTGACTGCTGATGTGGTAAGTTTTTCTGTAACTGTTGTCGTGGTAGGCTTTTCTGTGACTGTTGTTTTTGTTGAAGGCTTTTCTGTGACTGTTTTTGTGGTATGTTCTTCTGTGACTGTTGTGGGAGATTTTTCTGTGACTGTTGTCGTGGTAGGCTTTTCTGTGACTGTGGTTGTTGTGGTAGGTTTTTCTGTGGCTGTTGTGGTAGGTTTTTCTGTGACGGTTGTAGTGGTATGTTCTTCTGTGACTGTTGTTGTCGTAGGTTTTTCTGCCATGCAACATTTCACTCGTATTTCATAGTCATAACAAATAGGAGGTATTTGGTCTTTGTTATGACAGATCAGTCCATTTATTGAGTTGCATGTTACTTTTTGTTCAAGTTCGTTCAAAGATATATCCTTGTATTGTTTTGCTCTACATTCTATTTCCAGAGGTTTTATGCAAACACTCAGATCAATATCAGGAATTTTATCAATGGGTTCATAGTCTCCATCATTTTCCAAACGAGGATAATGATTGTTTGTCCAATTTGACCACTTGCAATCAGTCTGTATTGGAGTAGATGTTCCTGTGACTGTTGTTGTGGTAGGTTTTTCTATGGTTGTTGTGGTATGTTCTTCTGTGACTGTTGTGGTAGGTTTTTCTGTGACCTTTGATGTGGTAGGTTTTTCTGTAATTGTTGTTGTGGTAGGCTTTTCTGTGACTGTTGTTGTGGTAGGTTTTTCTGTGACTGTTGATGTGGTAGGTTTTTCTGTGACTGTTGTCGTGGTAGGCTTTTCTGTGACTGTTGTGGTAGGTTTTTCTTTGACCGTTGTTTTTGTTGTAGGCTTTTCTGTGACTGTTGTTGTGGTAGGTTTTTCAGTGACTGTTGTTATGGTAGTTGTTTCTGTGACTGTTGTTGTGGTAGGTTTTCCTGTGGCTGTTGTGGTAGGTTTTTTTGTGATGGTTGTAGTGGTATGTTCTTCTGCGACTGTTGTGGTAGGTTTTTCTGTGACTGTTGATGTGGTAGGTTTTTCTGTAACTGTTGTCGTGGTAGGCTTTTCTGTGACTGTTGTTGTGGTAGGTTTTTCTGTGACCATTGTTTTTGTTGTAGGCTTTTCTGTGACTGTTGTTGTGGTAGGTTTTTCTGTGACTGTTGTTGTGGTAGGTTTTTCTGTGACTGTTGTTGTAGGTTTTTCTGTGGCTGTTGTTATGGTAGTTGTTTCTGTGACTGTTGTTGTGGTTGGTTCTCCTGTGACTGTTGTTGTGGTATGTTCTCCTGGTACTGTTGTCGTGGTATGTTCTTCTGTGACTGTTGTGATAGGTTTTTCTGTGACTGTTGTTTTTGTGGTATGTTCTTCTGTGACTGTTGTGGTCGGTTTTTCTGTGAGTGCTGATGTGGTAAGTTTTTCTGTAACTGTTGTCGTGGTAGGCTTTTCTGTGACTGTTGTTTTTGTTGAAGGCTTTTCTGTGACTGTTTTTGTGGTATGTTCTTCTGTGACTGTTGTGGGAGATTTCTCTGTGACTGTTGTCGTGGTAGGCTTTTCTGTGACTGTGGTTGTTGTGGGAGGTTTTTCTGTGGCTGTTGTGGTAGGTTTTTCTGTGACGGTTGTAGTGGTATGTTCTTCTGTGACTGTTGTTGTCGTAGGTTTTTCTGTGACTGTTGTGGTAGGTTCTCTTGTGGCTGTTGTTTTTGTTGTAGGTTTTTCTGTGACTGTTGTTGTTGTGGTAGGTTTTTCTGTGACTGTTGCCGTGGTATGTTCTTCTGTGACTGTTGTGGTAGGTATTTCTGTGACTGTTGTCGTGGTGTGTTCTTCTGTGACTGTTGTGGTAGGTTTTTCTGTGGCAATTGTTGTGATAGGTTTTTCTGTGGCTGTTGTTGTCGTTATTTCTCCTTTTGCTGTTGTGGTAGGTTTTTCTGTGGTTGTTGTTGTGGTATGGTTTTCTGTGGCCATTGTGGTAGGTTCTCCTGTGACGGTCGTTGTGGGTGATGTTTTTGTCGTTGCTAAGGTGGTTGAGCTAGCCATGCAACATTTCACTCGTATTTCATAGTCATAACAAATAGGAGGTATTTGGTCTTTGTTATGACAGATCAGTCCATTTATTGAGTTGCATGTTACTTTTTGTTCAAGTTCGTTCAAAGATATATCCTTGTATTGTTTTGCTCTACATTCTATTTCCAGAGGTTTTATGCAAACACTCAGATCAATATCAGGAATTTTATCAATGGGTTCATAGTCTCCATCATTTTCCAAACGAGGATAATGATTGTTTGTCCAATTTGACCACTTGCAATCAGTCTGTATTGGAGTAGATGTTCCTGTGACTGTTGTTGTGGTAGGTTTTTCTATGGTTGTTGTGGTATGTTCTCCTGTGACTGTTGTGGTAGGTTTTTCTGTGACCTTTGATGTGGTAGGTTTTTCTGTAATTGTTGTTGTGGTAGGCTTTTCTGTGACTGTTGTTGTGGTAGGTTTTTCTGTGACTGTTGATGTGGTAGGTTTTTCTGTGACTGTTGTCGTGGTAGGCTTTTCTGTGACTGTTGTGGTAGGTTTTTCTTTGACCGTTGTTTTTGTTGTAGGCTTTTCTGTGACTGTTGTTATGGTAGTTGTTTCTGTGACTGTTGTTGTGGTAGGTTTTCCTGTGGCTGTTGTGGTAGGTTTTTTTGTGATGGTTGTAGTGGTATGTTCTTCTGCGACTGTTGTGGTAGGTTTTTCTGTGACTGTTGATGTGGTAGGTTTTTCTGTAACGGTTGTCGTGGTAGGCTTTTCTGTGACTGTTGTTGTGGTAGGTTTTTCTGTGACCATTGTTTTTGTTGTAGGCTTTTCTGTGACTGTTGTTGTGGTAGGTTTTTCTGTGACTGTTGTTGTGGTAGGTTTTTCTGTGACTGTTGTTGTAGGTTTTTCTGTGGCTGTTGTTATGGTAGTTGTTTCTGTGACTGTTGTTGTGGTTGGTTCTCCTGTGACCGTTGTTGTGGTATGTTCTCCTGGTACTGTTGTCGTGGTATGTTCTTCTGTGACTGTTGTGGTAGGTTTTTCTGTGACTGTTGTTTTTGTGGTATGTTCTTCTGTGACTGTTGTGGTCGGTTTTTCTGTGAGTGCTGATGTGGTAAGTTTTTCTGTAACTGTTGTCGTGGTAGGCTTTTCTGTGACTGTTGTTTTTGTTGAAGGCTTTTCTGTGACTGTTTTTGTGGTATGTTCTTCTGTGACTGTTGTGGGAGATTTCTCTGTGACTGTTGTCGTGGTAGGCTTTTCTGTGACTGTGGTTGTTGTGGGAGGTTTTTCTGTGGCTGTTGTGGTAGGTTTTTCTGTGACGGTTGTAGTGGTATGTTCTTCTGTGACTGTTGTTGTCGTAGGTTTTTCTGTGACTGTTGTTGTGGTAGGTTCTCTTGTGGCTGTTGTTTTTGTTGTAGGTTTTTCTGTGACTGTTGTTGTTGTGGTAGGTTTTTCTGTGACTGTTGCCGTGGTATGTTCTTCTGTGACTGTTGTGGTAGGTATTTCTGTGACTGTTGTCGTGGTGTGTTCTTCTGTGACTGTTGTGGTAGGTTTTTCTGTGGCAATTGTTGTGATAGGTTTTTCTGTGGTTGTTGTTGTCGTTATTTCTCCTTTTGCTGTTGTGGTAGGTTTTTCTGTGGTTGTTGTTGTGGTATGGTTTTCTGTGGCCATTGTGGTAGGTTCTCCTGTGACGGTCGTTGTGGGTGATGTTTTTGTCGTTGCTAAGGTGGTTGAGCTAGCCATGCAACATTTCACTCGTATTTCATAGTCATAACAAATAGGAGGTATTTGGTCTTTGTTATGACAGATCAGTCCATTTATTGAGTTGCATGTTACTTTTTGTTCAAGTTTGTTCAAAGATATATCCTTGTATTGTTTTGCTCTACATTCTATTTCCAGAGGTTTTATGCAAACACTCAGATAAATATCAGGAATTTCATCAATGGGTTCATAGTCTCCATCATTTTCCAAACGAGGATAATGATTGTTTGTCCAATTTGACCACTTGCAATCAGTCTGTATTGGAGTAGATGTTCCTGTGACTGTTGTTGTGGTAGGTTTTTCTATGGTTGTTGTGGTATGTTCTTCTGTGACTGTTGTGGTAGGTTTTTCTGTGACCTTTGATGTGGTAGGTTTTTCTGTAATTGTTGTTGTGGTAGGCTTTTCTGTGACTGTTGTTGTGGTAGGTTTTTCTGTGACTATTGTTGTTGAGGTAGGTTTTTCTGTGGCTGTTGTAGTAGGTTTTCCCGTCACTGTTATGGTAGATGTTTCAAAAACAAAGACTGTTGTTGTTGTTGGAGCCTGGGTGGAAGGGCAAGGCTTCATGATTCTGATAATATTTCCATTTTCCCCACAAAAAGCTGTGATGCAGGTTCCATCTCCATCATTTGTGTCATAGACTATATCTCCATAGTTATAATTCTTTCCTCTATATAAACAGGTGCAAGCTGCAAAATGAATAAGTATATAAGAATTATATAGATCTTTATTTTTTTAATAGATTCTTACTGTTGTTTTTTCATTTAATCTGTATGTATTGATTAACAACAGAAATGCATAGCCTGCTTACCTTTGATGTCATAGCTGCACTTAACCTTTGTTGAAGAACAATGACTAAAGGCAAATGAAAGAATAAAAGTTTAAAAAATGCATGAAGTGTACTGTGTTGGACTTGGGCATGGCATGGAACCCAGCATTGTACCAGTGAACGTATATTTTCCTGGGGGCAAGAGTGTAACTGGAAGTCCTCCCCCCAAAAAATGTTTTCTATTTGAATCCCATTTCCTGCATTTCTATATAAGTTTAGTGACTATGATGATAAAAAATAAAATAAATAAGTTGTTGACCGTAATGATACATTTTCAAAAAAAGTAGTGCTAAACTGTAAATACAAAGAAGATGTCTCACTTTCTTTTTTGTTTAAAATAGGGGCAGATCACTGGGACTAACACATTTGAAAGTGTGGGGGACACAAACTAGATATTGAAAAGTGGGGGGACATGTCCCTTCTGTCCTAAGTGGAACACACTTAAGCCTGGGGGGCTACTTGACTGTGCTGGTTTGGTATCTTGGTAACTTGCTGTGCAGCCAGTTAAAGGGGAAGTGCAATATAAGGTGTGTCAAGATCTTGATCACTTTATTTCACAAAGGCACACTTATGTAAACCCTGTTTATTTATTTTTATATTCTTAAACCAGTTGACATGTGGTCTTGCCAGCAAGAGAGACTAAAAGTAACAGGTGATTCCTACCTAGCATCTTTCATCCGTTATAGCTAGCCCACTGGCAATATCTTTTCTATCTGCAGTCTCTGGAGGGATGTGCACTGACAAGGGACAATTACACTCTATTGTTCTACTAGTATATTAGAGTGTAACTAGATCTACTAGTTACATTTTGTGCACCAAGCACCAGATTGTTGCAAAATAACCACAGAAACCTCTGTGCTAAAGCACACATTACAGTTATCCTATACTTAATTACTATACAGTTTATACTGCAGTGTGAATCAACAGGGATGTTGGATATTGACACAGTTCACACAGTTCCAATTTCAACTTCCTTTTCTCCTAATAACTCTCTCAGGACCGTCTGTTCCTGCATTCCTGTATGGCCCTTGTGTCTCCACCGTCATTGTTTTAAGAGTCTGACCAAATGACCAGCAGTAGCTTTACATTACAATACGGGCAAATGTGTGGCTGTGATGACCAAAATGATGTGATGGAGATCGTTAACTGTTAACTTTATAGTGGTGTTCCCAGAAACAAAAGAGTGTTATTTTGAAAATCCTAATTTATTTGTTGATGATGATGTTTAGGTTGCAATATGAAGGTTAAACACACAGTATGTAACTTCTGCCACTAGGTGACTCTCAATTAAAACAATAACAACATTTGGACTTAAATAACGCAGTGAAGTAGGATCATGGGAGTTGTTGTTTTCATCTGATGTGATTCAGGCAGAAATAATGTTCACTGGATTACTTTGTTGCAAAATGGCATGCAATTAATGAAAAAAAATATGCTTTGGGGCTGAAAAAATGCTGTATGACTGTTACTGAGTATAATTGTCTCACATTGTATCATATACAATAACTCTCTAACGTATCACCTCATGTATCATCATGTGTTTCCCTGGCAGTTAAAGCAACTAGAGGGGTTAAAGGTTACATTACGCCATTGTTGGACACATTTGTGATAATGTCAGTACACAACTTCAGGGGTGTCTGGCCACAAATTTACCAACAATTCAGACTGCACACCTCTGACACAGTGGGGAAGGCACACATATCTGATCTGTGCTGCTACATAAATATATACTGTTTTTCAGCAATTAAATAGTTTTCACTTTATAATATACGTAAACCACTTCAGGTTTTGTAAAAAATAAAATAAAGGTTATTATTAACTTTTGCACCAACTAAAGCATTAATAAGCTGTAAAGTGACCTACCAGTTTTGACAATTTTCTATTGGAGGCATGGCCACACCTTCTTCATAATGCTTCCCTTCGTTATCATAGCAGCCACATTCCACCAGTGAAACACACTTCATGGTATCTTCTTCCAAATAAGAGCGTTCAGATGGGCAACTTGGATAGCAGCCTTAAAAAGTTAAATGTTACTGTAAGTTGCAGAAAAAGCACAGGTACAGACAGAAAGCGAAATGTGCGTAGTAAAAGTGAATGAAAAGTCAATAACACAACAGTAAGCACAATGGGCTTTACTAGAAAACATGCATGGTCAACTCTCCAAATCTAACATTTAAAATACATACACTGTTACTGTAATTTCATTGGTACCTTCTAATGCTGGAATGTGATTGTAGCATACTCCTGAGGGATTCCGGCATGTCTTCATGCATTTTTTCCCACAAGGCTCATAGTGCCATTCACACTTTCCATCAGGGTTGTAAAAATCACAGAACAGAGCTAATAACAGAAAAGAAAGGACAATTGACAATATACAAGACCAGATCACTTAATCATGTATAAAATATTGATAATAAAATACAAGTCAGACTTTATTTTTTTAAAGTCCATACGTTAAATGACAAATGGGATGCTGACAGATGGTGATCACGATCAAACATTGTATTTTTCTGTTTATCTCCTCACAGAATAAAAGAAATAACACACTCACGACATATTGTGGGAGTTCTCCATTTCACGCAAGCTCCGGCCTCATTACAGGCTGCTGCATAGGCTGCTACAGCTGAGCAGAAACACTCACAATCTCCTCCTGTGTTGCAGGAACATGTGTCTGTCACACAGGCATCATAATAGTTTTTGGGATCCACCTTTTTGAAGGAACCATTTTTTATGTAAGTAGAGGCTTAATTAAATTATGTTCCAGAAATAATATTATAGAAAGTCATTGAGAGAGAGTGAGATTGTTTTGTTTACTTACCTTTGAGTGGCAACCAGCAAATACTTTGCTGTTAATAATGCTACAGTGTTTCAATGCCCATGCCTGCCTGTGTGAGTACAGCATGCAGGGATTTTTTAGTGTGTTTGCATTAGGGCAGGTAGGTGACACTTTCCAGCTGTTTCCAAACTCAAGGGCTTCAACCACAACTTCTTTGTTTCTGGTGGTAAAATCGTTCTTGATGTTTCCATCATAATTCCCACATAGACCACAGACTTTCCCCTGGGATACAATGAGATCTAGTTAATTTATAAAATGTCAACCTTGTCCACATGTATCTGAACACTTGTATACAGTATCTCCTCACCCACCTTGAATGTGGACTTGAGTTGGATCATGAGTGTTGTCTTCTTATTCCATATGAGAACAAGACCATTCTTTGCCTCAATTACAAGATATATGCCCATAGTGTGGACTTGATATGGTATGTCCACCCCTTTGCTTTGCTTGATAACTCTGACATTTTCCTCTGAAAGAACAATTTCATGGTTCTGAAAGAAACAAAACATGCTCATTTGTAAAACTGCAATGTTATTTTCAGCATTTAAAAAATAATTTTGAGTGCACATAATATTGTTATGTACCCCTAAGTAGAGCTTGATAGCAGTTGAGCAAATGCTTTCAGTTGTTCCACATGGGATGCTCTCAGTCCGGACCCTAAAGGTGCCATTCATATCGTCCCCACAGTAATCCTGCAAGATATTGATATCAGTACTACAAGACTGACTTTTGACAAATCACAAAGACTAAATAAAAGTCTGTGCAATACCGTGGCGAAGACGTAGCCACAGTCTCCATTAAAGGAGAATTTCTTATCATCAAAAGTGATGTAATGTCCTTCTCCATATATGGTACAGGTTCCATCACATTCATGAAGTGTACAATCCCATTTTCTCCTTTTGCAAGTGCTATGATTTAAAAAGATGAAGTGATGGCAAGTTATATATAAAAATAGAAAAATGCACACAACTGTGAAATGACAGAGCACTGCCTTGGTGTGGAAATAATTAAATGGCTCACCAGGTATTGCAGTCCACAGTGACAGTCTGTCCAGAATTATAGTATTCTCCATTATAAGTGCAGGGACAGTTCTCTTCTGTAATACAGCCTCCTTTACCATCAGACAGCAGGCCAGCAGGACATACACAGCCTGACATACAATGTGTAGTGACCTACAGTATACAGTGTAAAAGCAATGTATTTAACATGGCATCCTCTTGCTTTAGAAAACATGTGTAGAATAGAAACAACAGTAATTAAACAGTGTCTCAATCTTACACATTCTGTTTCCAGTGTCTGGCAGCTTTTTTGGCACTCGGATCCTGTGTCACCTGGCTTTGCGCTTGAGCAGTTGAAGAAAACCATTGGCTCGGTGCATGCTGATGACAATTATAGTGTGTTAAAAAGGAAACCACTGTATGCTTTTGGTTGCTCATACTGTGCTTTGCTATTATAAGGAATACTATGATGAGCTACAGTAAGAGCTTTTTACTTACATTCACTTATTTGGCTTCCTGTACATCTTAGTTCTCCACTTTGACAGAAGCTGAAATGCATAGAGAAACACGCAAGTGTAATTCTCGCTAGTTGTTGCTGTTTGCAGGGGAGCTGATGATTATTTCAGCACATACTGAGTGAAAAGCAGTGTACAGTACATGTGCATGGTCTCTGATCTATCCAACATACAAACAGATAATCACATTCACATGGGTAGTTGAGTGATTCCAATTAACTAAATACTGTTTGCTGTGTGTTGGATTAAGGGATTAAACCAAAGCCTTGAGAGGAAACCCCTGCAGACTTTTCAGTCCTTCAAACGGAATATAAAAGTAAACAAAATGAAAATGCACTTTCCCATACCTCTGTTAAGCTGTTAAATTGTGGCGCATGCTTTCTGCAATTAGCAGTGGAGACCCTCAAGAGGCCGCTATGATGCACAAGTTGATCTACTTTTGGAAAACCACACTTTAAAAATAATTTTTAAAAACACTGTGCCACATAAATTCTGCTTAAAAGTTGACCCAAACACGGGACCCACTAATGATAATTTCGTTCAGTTAAAAATAAATGCTCTAGGTGAGCCTTGATGGCCTGGGTGTTCATCAACAATTAACCCAGTTTTCATCCTGCTGGAGACTGCTGTTGCATGTCATTCTCTCTCCCTCACTCTTCTTGCTATTGTCAGGTGACTAATAAAAGTATAAGATAACCAAAACTAATTATTAGAAAATATTGTTCTGCTTTAATTTTACTGTAAATATTGAAATCCTCACCAGGTTTGTCCATGGATCCTGATGACCTGCCCCGGGTGTACCAGTGTGTCTCCCACATGGCAGGAGCATTGTGAGGCTGACACACATTCACCCTCCTCATTCAGGTAAGTTCCTTCAGCACAGCCACAGCCATCAAGCGGGGTAAATTCAACCGCACATGTTAAGTCTGACTGACTAAGTGAGCGGCAGGTGCGACCACAGCTTGTCATTTGGTAGTCATACACAAAAGTAGATGGGCAGCCGGTCGCGTATTTCTCTTTTGAAAAGAAATAGGTTTCATTGGTGTTTAAATATTATAAACAAACACAAACTTTATTTATTTTACATTTAATAGTTTGGATTTAACTTACTACATATGGTGTTTCTCCATCCATTAAGTAAGACACCTTCAGCAGCACATGCATGGACATAGGAATATATGGCAGCACACATGCACTCCTCACTGTTATCACAGGCACAGGTGTCATAAATACAAGACTGTGGAGAGAAGCAACAACAAGCTACATGAACAGTTGAAATGTTAAATTGTTAAATAAGTGAAATGACACAAATAGATATACACATACATTAGAATGTATAAGAAATCACTGCTTACTTCTTGATAGCGTTTTGGGTTTATTACAGAATGGCACTTAGCAAACATCCCTTTTGGGTCTGACAGCAAGGCACACCAATGTTTGGCATATTTCTCTACAAAAACAAATAAACATGTTTATTGGTAACATATTGTGAAGATTGATTTTAAAATGCGTAGTACGATGTCTGTGACCTACCATTGTCTATGCTCAAAAGGCAGGGGTCCCCAAGTATGTTTGTCACATCGGAGCAGCTTGTCCTGGTCTTCCATGTGTTGACAAATGTCCCAGCCGTTCCCTCAGTTAATCCATTTGTGGTTCTGAAGTCATCAGCTTGCACATCATTAAAATCTCCACAAATACCTGAATAAAGATATTGATACTTAATAATTTATAAAAATAATCACTGCAAAAGGTGGATATTTTACACTTTAATCAAAATAAGTAAACACACACCAGTGAGTTGTCCCTTATTGGAAAAACTGGCTTTGATGTAGATCTGCATAATGGGTGAAAGCTGAATCTCGAGATCAAGCCCATAGTTGGTGTGGATAACAATAAAGAATGTCGATGGTTTGAAGATTGTAATGCCATCTGCGGGGAAGGAAAACATTTTCACATTAAATAGAGAGACTGTTTTAATTTCAGCAAACTAAAATAATTGTGATTTCATTGTAAAATAAAAAACAACAAAAACAACAACAACTACACACCCATGAAAAGAGGCAGCTGAGTGATCAGTTTGTTGTACGAAACATGTCCGCTGGCTTCTACTACAATCGTCTGCAGTAGGAAAAATGACAATATGCTAAAAATGTCAGGGTAAATCTAAACCTTTCCAACAGCTATTAAATGGAGAAAATCCTATAATTAACCTTTTTTTAACTTTATTATGAGATAACCATAATATATTGTAATTTTACCATGTATTTAGGCAGTAGTAGGGTGACTGCAGTCAGGCAAGTTGATTTATCTGATCTTTTACATGTGGCCAGGTCACCAAGGATACTGAAAGTCCCATTTGTTTCCTAAAGTCAAGAAGATAAAAAAAATGCATATAAATTACAAACGTTTTGCTAATTACAAGTATTGTATTTTTGTCTGTGAAGTAAATAATTAACTAATTTAAGTTTGAATGCCTTACCTTGGAGAGAACATAAGAGCAGTCTCCATGGAAAGTATAAGTTTTACCATCATAGGTGGAGATGTGGGAGCCACCCAGCACAGAGCAGACACCAGGACAGTCGATATCTTTGCAGTGCCACTGACCCTGGGTACATGTACTGTCAACAGAGTTCAGTCAGTTCAACTGGACAGATCATTGTTATTATTAACATTATATTGAAAATAGGAAGTTATTACCAGTTTCGACATGCCCTTGAGTATGATTCCCCTGGCTTGTACGGCTTGCCATGGTGTAAGCAGGAGCATGTGTCAACAGCAACACACCCACTGTGTGTAATGTCGTCAAAGACAGTCCCTTTGGAGGAACAGAATTACATGATTATTCTGGTCTGTAAAGTAAACTGCTATTAACATGCAAACCCCATTACTAATTGTGTGCATTAATTAACAGAATATACACATTATTTTGTATCATTTTAACACATGTTAAAGAGACGTCAAAGCTAACAACATTTCTTACTAGCTACGGTCTTGAGTATCTCCACATATCTCCACATATCTCCATTCAAAATCAAAACCAAGCTGCATTTGATCCAAGCACCTCATTTAGATTTCACCATTTATTTGCAGTACATTAGGCTACACCATTGTATACATTCACCTAACTGTTCACAGCAAAAGCTACATCCAATGTAGCATTTCAACTAGAATAGTGTTAAGAGGACAAGGACAAATGTAATGAATGTGATAACCTCCCTTTATTAACATGACACAATTGATTAAGTATTTGTAGGCATATACAGTAGATACCAAAACACAGGTGCTAACCGGCCAGTAAATCTATAACTTCTGTTTTTACCATAACTCTCAAGTCAAGAGCACAAATTAAGTAATTGGAGAGCGTTGATTAATCAAATGTGTGAACTGAAACACCGGTAAACCCTTTGACATCTGCTGGACTACAAACCTGATCTGTGCTGGTTTTAAAATCAGGAAATTTACCATTTGGACAGAAGCATCCATCTACGCAGTGATCCTCACACACGTGGCTTCTCTTTTGATTGCTGCAGGTGTCAGTACAAGGACTACTGCATTCCTTATGTTCCATGTTGAAAGGGCATGTTTTTGCTATTTACCACACAAAAAAAGTACAACTTAGAAACAGTGATTCACACATAAATACAGTTAAAACATCGAACATGTTTGGATTGTAATTCTTACCACACAGTTGTGCTGTCTGCCATTGCTGTGGTTTTCCACCTGCATGTGCACACTGACGGGAGTACTCTGATATAGTTGAACACAAGCATGAAGTACTGTTTTTACAGCGGCAAAGGTCCTTCACACAGGCTCCAATGAAGGAGTCAGTAGCAACCAGGTTTTGACAGCTGAGCAATGCCGGTCCTGACAGCAGGTTCGCACATAAGTCTTTGTGTGGGTCAGCAAATCCATTTTCACTTACTTCACTTGCACAGGTCTGTTTGTCTGGTGAGGAGATTTCTTCACACTCTTCAGTTGGACCATTCACCTTCCAGGCCTCCCCATAATATTCAAGAGTTACAGACCCCCCTGTTTCTAGGGGTGAAATGGTTTTAGCAAATGTGAAGACTGATTTTGTGCAGACTGTTTTTAGCTTTATTATTTAGTATTTACCTCTTTGGATGAACTCATCATAAACCTGTATTCCGTTAAAGTCACCACACAGGCCACATGTTTGATTCTTGAATTTTGCATCCAGCTCAACCTTAGAACCAGGTAAAAATGAATGATAAGCAGAAATTAAGAAATCTCTACAGTTAATCTTATGCAATTGCTTACCTTTGTTTTAACTTGGTTTATCTTTATGTTACAAATTCTTTAATCTATTTAGTAAAACTAAATATAGTGTATATATGTTCAGGGCTCAGTGTCTTTGTTTATCTGTAAGTTATCAAAAATAATAATACAAATCAATATCAGAAAGTATTTATACATAAGTGCAATGGACAGCACATAATAAATACACATACCCATAGGGCGTCTTTTTCATTCCACATGATGACCAAACCCAGCTTTGCCTGGATTTTCACATAGGAGACAGTTCTTTCAATTGAAATGCCAATCTGGCTGAATGGTATAGTGACACTAGAATGGGGCAAAAAAAAAAACATCAACCCTCACTGCAACCAGTATTTAGAGCCGGTAATGAAAAGTCACATTATCAAAACAGACTCACAGTTTATCATTGACTTTGATGGAAGTGTTGGCTAATTCCACAGCGACCCCCTCCAGTTTCATGGTGACCTTCTCAATTGTGGTGACCCCATTCATCTCCTGCCGTTTTAACTGGATATTGAAACTGTCATAACTTCCCTTACACTGGGATGCAAGGAGGTGGTTGCAAGTGGAGGGAAGCTGGAAGAAATCACTATCGAAAGTCTTGAAATGATAGTTACCCCATGTACTGCAGATCTGGTTGTTGTGAGCGAGTCTCATTTCTAGCAAAAAAAACATCAATTACACTTTAGTTCAAATTTGACACTTTTTTGTTGGTTTTGGTTTGGTATCTTCCATCTTTGAATTTTTTACCTGTAATTACTGGCATGTTGGTCACCATCTGAACTGTAGCTGAAAAAACACATATAATAATGTAAAATATAAGTTGACTTTATATTTGTATTATCAACTATGTGCATGAAAAAACAACACCATTTATCCAACACTAGGTAGAATTTATCAAATTTTATTCCCAGGATAGGGTCCTTCATACTGAGTAGACAGTGCTGGACAATAAGGTTGGATTTGATAGATTCAGCTCTCTTTGTGTGCCACTGAGTGTACATACCAGTCCTGGCTGCAGATAGCGAAAGGTAGAGAGTGAGCCATGGTATCACCCATTCAAGTAGCATCCTGGCTGTTCTCATGATCCTTGAGTAGTCCCTGTCCTGACAGGGATTGTTGAGACAACTGATCCCACACTACCAATGGCATGTAATATAAATCATTGGGTATTTGCAGTCAGGGTGGGGTAAATGATGTTGGGTGTCATCCACTGTGCATTTTGTTGACAAAACCTCCCCTGCCATGCTTCACAAAGCACGTCAAAGTAGACACTCTTTTTCGTTTTCTTTGCATACTGTTATTCAAACAGAAAAGCTTGCTTTGACACAGTTGTTGACATTTAAAACTTATAAGGTGAACTAGGGGTGTTCATGGAAATGCAATTTTGTATGTGTAGAGGGTCTTTCTGAAAAATTTTCTGAGGTTCTCTGCCTATCTTAGATTCTCATTTTTGGGCTGTGTCTGAATTAAAAGCATGTGAAGTTTTCTAACACACTACCTTGTTTAATCCGACTCAGTGACGTGTATTTCAGTTTGTTTGTAGAATGATACCGAAAGTCATGCCAGTATATATAAGAAAATAATGATCCTCCCTGAATCAACACAATACTTAACATCCTGTTTTAGAAAAACTGACCTTCCTCATCATGTAAATGTCCACCTGAGGGAGTGGTCCAAAAGCGGTGCACGGGAACGGAAAACCTTGTATCATGTGGAGATTCCAACAGTTTTGTTGTCACTACTTAACATTCCTCATTGGAAAACTACGCACTATAGCTTTAGCAATTTCTATCTAAACATGCTTTAATGGGAGACAGGCTATATGACCAACCAATCAGCTGGAGTGATTAATAACCTCCAAACATTGAATGCAATATTTGAACATCATTATAGTGGAATCATGTCTGTGGGTGGGGGGAGGTAATCATTGTTGGCATGTGAAGGGAAAAGTTCTTACAACTATGGCCTGGTTAGTTTGCAGTGTGAAGTGCTTGGCTAGTTCTCAGTGCAAAGAGATACAATGTGCACACTATGTTTATTCAGGGCTGCCAACTCTCACGCATTGGCCGTGAGACACACGCATTTGACTGGTTTCACACGCTCACACGCCACACCCCCGATTTCTCACGCTGAAGTGTCAACCCAGTCGGTCAATTTCTGAAAGATGAGTTTATCTATAGATCTAGCTGTTGAGCCACTTATGATCGACTAGTTAACTTTTTTCACGATCCATTCCAGGGTGCACTTCCCCGGCTTCAGGTATGAGCTCTGAGTATCACAGACCCGTCCGTCGCTTTGTGTCCACTCTCTCTGTAAAGATAGAGGTGAGCAGCGCGGCTGGTAAGTGTAGAAGCTTCATTTTAGTGGACTCGCTCTGCTGTGGGCAGTGACGCATTGGATCCGTGTAGACCTCCGATGAAGAGCAGCGTATAGCCACCTCTAAACCTTGTCAGAGACCAGAGAACCAAATGGGCCTCTGTGTCTGTCAGACGGTCTGAATGAGATCCACCATATCAGCGGAGCAATAACATGCACAATAGACTATATTACAACTCTCCAAATCACGGACAACAGAGATGGGAAGAGTTATATTTAGAATGTGCACAAAGCTGTAAACATGAGCAGAAATCTGATGAAACACATCTGAGCTATACTATACTTTATATACTATACTATATATACTATACTATATATACGATACTGCAACGTTGGGCCACTATTGTGCTTCTCTAACCTTGGTGCATCTCTAAATGTAACTGTAAATAATCCATTCAATGTTTCATAAAATAAACAAATAGTCTTTATTTCCCAAAAAGGTAAATCCGGTAAGTGGGGGGCACAGCACAGAGAATGAGGGCCAAACATTACTGAACATTGGCACAAAGGTTAAAGGATTAGAATGTATGTAAATCAGTGGTTCTCATTCTTTAGAATTTCAGTGGTCTTAGTTGATCCCTCAACTTTAATTTAACTTTGGGGGTTCCTGGTCCCTACACCAGGGACCCCTGGACCTGTTCACCACAGACCCAGATCTTCTTAGCTGTTGCTGACATATGCTACTGTCTCTTTATGTGGCTCATTATGTTTGGCCCATTGTCTGGGTCAGTTCTTATATCATAAGTTAATAATGTAAATAATGTAAATGCCCTAATACCTGTTTATACTACAACAATGCAAAGGCTCTTAACCCTACAGTTTTGCACATATCATGTAAGACTTGATTTCTCCATTTTTTGGCACAAAACTCTCCAGAAAATGCTATTTAATGGTTTATTTTTTAAAAACATTTCCTGGGGGGGCATACCCCCAGACCCCCCTAAGGAGAGCCCCACATCCCCCCCACACATAACAAATCCCAATTTAAACCCTGAAGGATAATGATGCTGAAAGAGCCAAACAAATTGCTTTGTACGCGGCTAAATTTGGGTTGACCCCCCCCAAATCTCACTCCAAAGTTTTGGGAAAAGTTGACAGCTCTGACTGTTTATCCAGATATTCAGTTTGTTGCTCAATGTGTTGCTACACCCTGTGTGTGTAGTGTGAAAGCTGTAAAAGAAAAACACAATAAAGATGTTGCACATTTAATGAAGGTGTGCTCAATCTCACTTTCCTGGCTCAGAATGGGCCTTTGGAGACACAAAGCGGGGGGAGCATTTTCAGGCACAAAAGTATGGTGAAACGTCTTGATTTATATCAACAAAAACACAGAATACAGACAAACTGTTTATGAGTGACATTTGGTTCTGATTCGTTCTTGTTTCAGTTAAGCACAAACTAAGGACTGTACAAGTTCTGTTTAGAAAGTTAATAGTTCAGCAACCTATTTGCACAACCTGGTCTCACGGCAGTTTCTGAAATTCGTCAACAGGGACACAATTTTCTCATTTATTTTGTGGTGGTCACCACGACATGGGAACGTGACCATTTCACAAACTGCCATGCTTGCTATAGGTGACAACAATGGCCGCCAGGACACGATCCGGGGCCTCTGTGGGACGCAACAAAGGGGAAATGAAACTTCACCCACCGGGCGACGACTGCCACGACACTGGGCTGCTCTGGGGGACGCAACAACAGGAAAATGAAACACCACACACGGTAGACAGTGACAACAACGGCTGCTGGGATACAATCCGTGGTCTCTGGGGGACGCAACAACGGGGAAATGAAACGCCCCACGACAACAACGGGACGGACCACCACACGCGGGATGCGTTACAACAACGGGACAGTTGTGGTTAGGAGAAGAAGAACGCAGAAAGGAACGGCCACATGCTGGACATGATCCCCAGTCTCCGGGGAGAAAGTCCTGTGTTTGTTTGACCCACCCACCACCCAACCAACGTCCTTACATGGATCTTCGGCAGCTTTTCAACACTACTCGCTACCGTAATCGTGCTGTTATCATGAAAGATGCTTCCCTTTGAAATACATTAGTTCAAAATTTGTGCTCACCACTAAGAAGAAAATGAGAAAATTGTGTCCCTGTACACAAATCAATACATTAAATAACGTCACTATTTCATGACCTTACAAACAACAGACAGTAACATTTGTGATAATGCTAGTGAATGCTTATTTGTGTTAGATACATACACAGTTAGGGATATGTATGTGTGTGTGTTTAGCTGTGTGTTTTATAGTCATATGCATGTATAATTGTTGTGTTAGTAAGAGCTCTGATGCAGTCTGGGCATTAGATGAACAGGAAGATAACAATTACTGGTTGAAACAATAATGAAGTACTGTCCTACTCGATTTGAGTCGAGTGCAGATGAGTTGCGCATGCGTCACTTTGTGACAGTTCGTTCACTGCTGGGTACAAGTTAGCAATCAAGCACAACAAAGGCTGTCACTTGAATGGCGTTTTTGAGCTAAAGTTAGCAATCAAAACAATCATAGATAGCGAAAACCATTTTAAAATGATTTCCTTCTTATTATTTTATGGATTTCACAAATTTCAGAATGACACGTTATGCCGTAAACCATTTAAATCTGACCATGCTCAACTCACATCTACACTCGACTCACATCGGGTATGACAAGTTATTCTGTAAACCGTAGAGCATGCACAACTCACATCTGCACTAAAATCAGGTAGTGACAGTACTCTAAAATGCCAAGAAAAGGTCCGAAGATAGCTCACATCAACATCTGTAGCATCAGAAACAAATGAATTGAAATCTCTCAAATATTAATGTTTAGTCAATTGCAGATGTTAGCTGTATCAGAAACACATCTGGACTCAACATTTGAAGATGGATCTTTGAATATACAGGGATACTGCCATATAAGAGGTGATAGAAATGCATTTGGTGGAGGAGTTGCATTTTTTATTCAGGATCACATACCAATTAAAATTTAGTTGAGGCACTATGGCTGCAAATACAACTGCCACATTTGTAGCCCATGCTGATTGTTTTTAGTTATAGACCACCAAGTGTGAATAGTGAATATCTAGATAAAAGCATTAGGTTGTTCAATGAAAAAAGGCTTCAAAATGTTACAGATTTGTGTGGTTTGTTACAGGTAATTAACAAACCCACTAGAATATTTGCTAAGAGTGACAGCACAATTACTTCCACGTGTACTGATCATATTTTCACTTATGCAGTTGAGCTATGCTCAAAGGCATTAGCTATACTGACTGGTTGTAGTGATCACAATTTAGTAGCAGTTGTTAGAAGAGCAAAAGTGCAGAAGCCTGGACCTAACGTAATACAAAAGAGATCATACAAATGGTTTGATCAGGGCAGATTTAGAAATTATGTAAAAGGTATGTTGGTCAAATGTATTACTGAAAACAAATCCTGATGAAACACTAAATAAATATTGTAGATATTTTTATGCCTATAGTTGAAAAGCCTGCAGTGAAGAAGTTTATGGTCAGAAGCATCAGTACACCAAGGTTAGATAAGAGGAGTTAAAGGAATATATGGTCAAACATGATTTAGCATAATTAATAGCAATAAAATCTAGTCATCAATCAGACTAGCAAATGTATCATAAAATAACAAACTTTCAAATTAATTTAAATAGAAAGAAAAAGATCATGTATTATCTAGCTAGGATTAGTGATGTTAAAAGTGATAGCAAAAGATCATGGAATACGCTGAATAGCCTAATGGGAAAGAGCAGCAAACAAACTCCATATTTTTTGGAGATTCATGGAAATTTCCTCACCAAACCAGCGGAGAACGCACACAACCTTAATAATTATTTTATATATTAAATAAATGATAACAAATAACATGACAAAACTAGAGAATGAGATATCTTATTCATTAATAAAAGAGAAAATCATGACAGGCAAATATTGTAATTTCAAATTTGCTAGAGTAAATATTAATAAAGTAGAAAATATGTTGAAAACTGTAAAGATAAACCACCTGGAGTTGACGGCCTTGACGATAAACTTCTTAAATTGGTTGCAGACCTACAGTAAGTGCCCCCATTATCTGTCATATTATAAAGTGAATGTCTATGTCCTCAGGAATGGAAAATTGCTAAAATAATTTCACTGCTTAAAAATGTAACGTTACAATTCTTGGGGTAAAATAGTTGTCCTATAAGTTTCTTGCCTGTGTTGAGTAAAATTATGGTGACTATAGCATATGATCAGATTATAGAATATTTTTCTTTGAAGGACCAATAACCACTGATCGTCAAAATGCATTTAGAAAGGGACGCTCAACAGCTACAGCTCTACCTCATATGACTGATGACTGGCTGAGAAATACTGAGCAAAAGAAACTAGTAGGTGCTATTATGCTCAATTTTACAACAGCATTTGATATCCTTGATCATAATTTGCTATTGAAAAAGTTGCAATCAGTGCTTGAATGGATATAAGCTAGTTAAAAATGGAAAAATAAGCCAGTTCTTAATGTTTCAAAGACGAAAAGCATGATGTTTGGTTCACATTATA